>CAJNDV010023514.1:20580-57459 GCA_905221635.1 Symbiodinium sp. CCMP2456
TACCCACAGGCCCCTTAGTAGTTCCTTTTTGGGATTACCTAATAGGATCCTAAATAGAAGCCGCAAAAAGGAACTACTATGGGGCCTATGGGTAGGGGTTATTATACCGGATATGAGGGGTGGAAGAGTTTCTAGTCTAAAGCCCTAAACCCTAGACCCCCGAACCCTAATTCCCTAAACCTGAACCCCCTAAACCCCAGGTCAAGGCTGGTTCAACGTTGAATGGTGGGGGTTTAGGGGTTTAGGGGTCTAGGGTTTAGGGTTTAGGGGTTTAGGGGTTTAGGGGTCTAGTGGTTTAGGGTTTTTGTTGGGTGTAGTGGCCCCCTGTCTCCTGCAGAAGCAGTCAGGAGCCTGCCTTGTGCAGGCGTACACTGGGTTCCCGAGTACATCTCGAACATACTCATGCCTCAAAACCCCCTAGACCCTAAACCCTAAACCCTGAACCCTAAACCCTACTCATGCCTCAAAACTCAAAACAATCAGGCCATCTCAGATGTCTCGGCTTCTACTGCGAAGTGTTCCTAGCATGGTTTAGGGTTTACGGTTTAGGCTTGAGGGTTCGAGGCTCAGCGGTCAATCTTGACCCTGATCAATAAACCCTCTAATGTAGGGGCCTTAATAATTCGAACAAAGTTTTGGGGCACATTATACTATTTTTATAAAACGGAGCCCCTCGCAAGAAATATTGGAAATTGGTAATCGTTTGGGCTCCTATATTACCCTTACAAAGGGGTTAGTATACGGGTCTTCATGCTAGGGCCTTCTTAGGGAAAGGGCTTCTTGATATGAATCAGTCTCAAGCCGGATGTCTACTTTTGTGGCTTTATGTTGGTGGTACACGGTAAAAGGGGATAGGGTGACGTCCAGTGAGGGTTCCTCTAAGGGTAAAGGATTTAGGGCTTAAGATTTAGGGTTGGCTAGGGTTTACCCTGACGGAACCCTAAACGAAACCCTAAACACCTAACCGAAACCCTAAATGGAGCCCTGAACGGAATTTTCGGAGTTCAAACTACTATTTTAGGATTTAGACTACTATTGTAGGGTTCCGACTACTATTTCAGAATGTGTTTTAGGGTTCTGGCTACTGTTTTCGGGTTCGGACCACTGTTTTAAGGGGCCCTGTGTTGTCCGATCCCAGCAAATCCGACACCCGAAGAAATCGAATCCAAATGCCCTGGAGCTCTAAGCACAACAAAAATTTAGAACACCTACAGTTCGCGCTTCTACAGTGTTGTCTGCATTTTCCAGCTCGCTAAATCCAGCGTCATCCACCACACCAGGCAATTGACGGCACGGTCTACTTGCTCTCTGGCTGTGGAGGCTCTTGTATGGTTTAGTTGAAACTTCAGGTTGAAAGTTGAATCGAGGCTTCGGCGATTCTTCGGGGGTTCGGTTCCAAGCCCGTGGCAGTTCAGTTTTGGGTTTTGGGTTCAGGCTTTTTGTCGAGCGCTCCTTCCATCTGCCTTTTAAGGGTTTAGCGTCCAGGGTGCTTTGGTTCAGGGGTCTAGGGCTTTGGGTCTCGGGTTGCACGGCTTCCGCGTCTCCGTTTATCCGCTATCACCGAGGCAACGGCATCGCCAATGAACTCTGGCACATCACCGGGGCCCTTTCTGTTCACGAAGTCCTGACCACTGCGAATTTCAGGCTTTAGTTGGAGGAACGCTGGGGCCTCGGTGGCATGGCGATCTGACAAAAGCAGACAAGCCTGTACAAACATCTCAGCCTCCTCTGAAACCTCAAGTCCCCGAGAGCGCGCATCAGCGTCAGCATCATCAGCAGCACGATCAGCAGATATCATCAGCATCACCATCACCGTCGTCAGTGTTAAACAGCAGCTCGAATCAATCAGTAGCCGCCTTGCTGAGGCTTCGACCGTCGAGGCTGCGACGGGTTCAGGCACGTCGCACATCGTTGGCGATGCCGTGGCCTCAACCCGCCGGCCGTTGTCCCCAGCCCTAGAAGCCCTAGAATCTAAATGCGAACCTTCCCCTTCCCCTCTGTCTCTGGAGGTTGAATCTTCGTGCTGATCGCATTGCAATTTGAGGAAACTCCAACAGTCAACCCTGAGGAAAAATCTGAAGAACAGACTTCTGTACCGTTCGTTCAACATGGTACAAGCAGTGCTCCGAAAATGGTGTCAGACTCGGTGCACAATCGACCGCGCAGTGCCCGATTGCATAGGAATGTCCGCGAACAAATGCTCCTGGCCTTTGCTGCAGCTGTAGGAGGATGACTGTCGTTCTCCTGTCCGAGATCATTGCCATTCATTGCCCGTCGAGGCAATTCTAAAATTCAACCCTGAGCAGAAGACCGGGCTTCTGCAGCACAAATATGGTAGTCCGCAGAACGGGGTCAGGCCCGACATGCGAAAATGCTGCTCTGCACCAACGCGACGGAACGTCACGGAATCTGTTTCGCTGAGGCCCCGGCATCGCCAACGGTTCCCGAGTCCTTGCGGATTGGGATTTCGGGATTCTCAACCCGAAACACCCAAAATGGAGGTTTTGAGTCAACAAGAGCGACCTCTTCTAGCTATGAAAATGCGACACCTCAAGACGCGGCAAACATCGCACAGTGAAGATCCCAGGTGAGCCATCTTCTTCGCACACCGGATCTGGGCACGATGCCCGTGTCGGAGCGAGGTCTGCAGAGGCATTGACACCTGGGGAGCTAGCAGAAGGCTGCTATCCCCGACACGTTTGTGAGAACGCACGGCTGTTTCCTGAGACCTGTGCCCATCATCTCGTGGGGTGCTTTGCCCTCCTGGCATCCCACACGCACCAAACATAGGAATGTTTCATGCAAAAGCCGGCCGTGGCCTGTGTCTCACCCACATCGGAGCAGAACTCTTGCCCAAGGGAGCTCAAGTGCCTCGCAGATGACGTCGTCTTTGCTATCCGGATCCATCAGCATGACCCTGTGCCTCATGGGAGAAGTGGAGACAGTGTCGGGCATGTACCAAACTCAGAACGGGTGTTCAATGCCGAGAAGGACACTCCACGGGCTTAGCGTCGTCCACGACACCCTGCAAATGACGGCACTGTCTACTTGCTCTCTGGCTGTGGAGCTTGAATCTTACCTGCTGATCGCGCGGACTGAATGCAATAAGGCCCTGGCGCCGTCGACGGTGTCAGACTCCACCGTGCCCTGCCCCTTTGCAGCGGCAGGAGGTTGCTTCTCCCCAACCCGGGCTGGCATCTTCATGTCTGATGTGCTACCAGTTGTGCACATACCTTTAGAATGCCCGCGCAAAAACATAGTAGTTGGAATGTCATACTGGACAATCGGCAAGGTGTTGTTCTATTGCGGGTCTGTTGCAATCTCTTCCATGTCCGTAAGACCAAAAGCGACTCAAAGACGCAACGACTTGACATGTCTTTGTGACAAGCGATCTCCCCTCCGCGGCCCCATTCCCCTCATCCCTGCGTCGTTTCATCCCAGCAAATCCTACACCCGAAGAATTCGAATCTAAATGCCCTGGAGCTCTAAACACAAAAAAATTCTAGAACCCCTACAGTTCGCGCTTCTACAGCGTTGTCTGCGTTTTCCAGCGCGCTAAACCACTGAGGCCCCAGCGTCATCCACCACACCCTGCCAATGACGGCACGGTCTACTTACTCTCTGGCTGTGGAGGTTGAATCTTACATGGTGTTCGCGCAGACTGCTTGCAACAAGGCCCTGGCGCCGTCGACGGTGGTGTCAGAATCAATCGTGCCCTGCAAGCAAGCAGCCGCGCAAGGCCTATAAAACCTACCTTGCAGGGTTCCTTGGTACGGTTTTATTGAAACTTCGGGTTGAAAGTTGAATCGAGGCTTCGGCGATTCTTCGGGGGTTCCGTTCCAAGCGCGTGGCAGTTCAGTTTTGGGTTTAGGGTTCAGGCTTTTTGTCGAGCGCTCCTTCCATCTGCCTTTTCAGGGTTTAGCGTCCAGGGTGCTTTGGTTCAGGGGTCTAGGGCTTTGGGTCTCGGGTTGCACGGCTTCGGCGTCTCCTTTCATCTGCTCGCGCTGAGGCCACGGCATCGTCAACGAACTCTGGCACATCACCCTGGCCCTTTCCGTTCACGAAGCCCTGACGAAGTAGAACTGCAACTGCGGGTTTCAGGCTTTAGGTTGCGGGTCTCAGGGGAAGGGAGTATGGGGAGATATGAAGGTTCGAGGCTTGTGCCTCGTACAGGAGCTCAACATCTTCACCTGTGGAAGCCTCATGAAGCAGGCGACTAACAAGAGCGTAATAACTGATGCAACAGAAGGCACGATGGACATAGTCTCGGGTCTCGACACTTCCACCTTCGAGCTTTGTTGTGTCCACCTGTGAGGACAAGAAAGCAGCCCCTCTTCCACTAGGCTAGTGTTGCTGTTGCCACACCGCCGCTCGGCATGTTGCTGCTCGAAGCTGATGGCGATGATGGTGATGATGGTGATGATGATGATGATGATGATCGACGCTGATGGCGATGGTGGTGATGAGGAGGAGGAGGAGGAGGACGATGACGGCGATTCCCCGCTTCTTAACGCCGTATTGCTGTCATCGGCATACTTACTGCCTGGAACGAACAAGCGATGCCCTCCGAAGCCTCAGAGGCGTCCAGGGAGGGGTCCAGCAACTCCCAGGTAAAAAGAGGTCATTCCTAAGCGTGAAAGAGGACGGTTGCATGCTGAGGGCCGCTTCGTGGGAATGAGGGGCACTTGCTGCATTTGAGGCTGGGGCCGGCTTTCCACTTGCTCTAAGGACTCTAATGTTGCCTCTAAAGCGTCGAAGTCGAAATATGACCTGGGCTTGCAAAGGGCCAAGAAAAAGTTCATGCCAGCATGAGAATGCTGGACCAAGTGTTCCATGTAAGGCGTGTAAGGCTCGGGCTTCATCCGACCTCAATGTGCCGGCTTCGTGGTGTGGGAGAGTGAGTTCAAGTTCAAGGTTCAGGACGGTTCAGGAGTTAGGCGCTGGAGTGCAGGTTCGAGGGCTGAAGGGTTGTTGTTCTGAGGTTTAGGGTTTGGCAGCTGCACAACAGTGCGATACGGCTGATGGTCAAAATCCTGCATTACCCATTGTACGGAATCTACCATAATTGCCATAGTTTAGGGTCATTAAGGTAATGCAGGATTTTAACCATCAATCGTAGCAACCAGGGTACGGGGAAGCGCTGAAGTTCAAAGGGCCCTGGAAGCCCAAATTCAACGTGCCCCCGACCACTCAGAATCCTAACCAGTCCCGTGAAAAGCGATTTCAACGCTCGGAATGTTGGCCAATGTCAGCCCTTTAGAAGCCCCATGCGATGTCAACTTGCACGCACTTTGCTTTCCTACAACCGCCTTTCAATGCCGTAGTGCCGTAGTGCTTCGAACATTCGACATCACAATTTCCAAACCTCCTACAGCATGTGCCTGCCCTATCTGTGCCCGCCTCGACGCCAGAGCGGCTCTCGATTGGAGTCTAGGCCACGTGCACCCCCACGTCGAGTGGAAGCTCCGGGGACAAACCCAGCGAGGGAACTTAAACGGTCGGGTAAATCTCCTAAAAAATCCTCCGAGCATGGCCTAAAGCGCCAAAGTCTAAATCCTAGAACCCGAAATTGCAACTTGCCAAAGATGTGTTGGTTTTCTGTTGTTGTGAAGCATCCTGGGAAGCTCTGTAGGACGGGCATGGGCAGGGTATAACTTCTGTAGCGTGCTGAGCTGAGTTACGGCAAGAAGTGACAATCCATGCATATCCATGCTAAATGACTTCCTACCTTCCCATCAGGCCAGTCAAAACAAGGCTGCGGATGCGTGAAACTGGCACGCAAACTTCCTCAACTTCCCCAAAACCCTAAAGCATAACCGCATCACCCCGACACACCCTCATGGAAACCTACATCCGACACCATAAGGCCTTAACTGACCCTTGAACTCCCTCGTCCTAATCTGCATTCTTTGTGCTGGTGCCTGGCTAGCCTGTGCGGTCAACTGCCCTAGACGAAAACTGCAAAGCACATGCATCCCCGTGTTCCTGGCTCTTCCAGGCATGGGACACCGAACGAATCGTGGCTTCCCCAGTTCCAGCGGGCCCAAGCTCTCAATTCTGCGTGGGTCGCCATGCCCCACGCCTCCTGCACGCAAGGTATCGAAAGCACGGAGCTGCGACGCAGGAAAAGTAGAAAACAGTTGAAACCACCCACTGTGTCTGAGGCCGGCACGGCTTCTTTTTGTCTCGGCGCGAGCCTCTTCGACTTCAGCATCTCGTAGAAGTACCTGGAACCGCCAATCCGATTCCAGCCTGGACCCGAAAACACTGCTGCGAGCCACCGCTAACAGCCACTCTGACTCGGTGACACGGAAGTTACATCTGACATTTTTCTGCCATCCAAGGGAGCACTCCGCCGACACCAGGCGGATCTTGGCATGCGGGGCCTAAGACTCAAGGAGGTCCGCAGCGGGGTTCGCTTCATGGTACATGGCTTCTCCAGTGCGACGAGCCCAGCTTCAATCAGGCCCGACATCTGGCAAATACGATCCAGTATAGAAAGAGACACAGGAAGCCCGCTCCTGCCTGGAAAACCTCCGTTGCTCGTCTGTAGTTTCTACACCACCTCCACATTGACAAAAACTGCCCTCCGAACCCAGCACGTCATAGGCTGCAGCCTGAATCCTAACTCGGAAAGATCTGCCCAAAGCCCCTTACATTCTCCACGTTCCAGAACCTCCAGATCGCTCAGAAACCTGGAATTAAAATCCCTAAATACCTAAAGGCTGAATCGGCAAAGATCTCGCCAGACAACCCTGGCCCCAGATCGCTGGGCCGGGCGCCGAATTGAACTCAAAAGTAGGCCTCGGAGATCATAGCTTCTGCATCCTCGTCACCTCGCGAGACAGCTCCAAATCTTCACACCCCATCAAACCCAGCAATTGCTCTTACAGCCCACCAACATCAATGGTTGTATTTACTTGCAGTGTTTGGTGCAGGTGTCGTTTGACTTGAAAGCCCCACGCCGAGCATCCGCACTCTGTGTGATCAATGCTTCATCAGTTTAATATTTTGTAGCGGCGGCCTGCGCCCGGGAATTTGAGCAACATCTTACACTGTCTTACACAACACAAAAACGAGTGTTTGAAGCTGTACCGCTTCTCCGGTGGCTACGAAAGATGTGGAAGCGAATCCGGCTCTAGCTGACTCTAGCTCTGCTTTAGGTATCTCTGGGTGTTGGAAGCCCAGTGTTCTGGACAGCTTTCTCGGTGGTTGGGCTCGCTGTTTGGATTGGATGCTTTGATGTCCTGCCCACCTTCGCCCTGCACTGTGTGCCCCTGTGCGATACCGCACACTGTGGAGACCTTTTTCGTCGACTTGTTGCAAGCATGAGAGATCGCTGACACTGTTGGGCTCAGCAACCCTTTCTGCCAGAAGGCTGCAGCGCCACACCAAATGTTCCGGTAGTACTGTGACTCACACGCATAAGCTTTGACATCTCACCGGAAGCAAGTCGAACACAGCTGAAGGCCTGCATCCTAAAAGACGAGTGTTGAAATAAAGGCATGCTGCACTAGCTGGCGACGGTTTGGGGATTTAGGATTCCGGCGATGATGCCATCCCTATCGCCAAACTGCCGCAGAGTTTGGCTCGCGACTGCTGCAGGTACGAATCATGAACTCAGAAAGCGTAAGTAAGACCAGACTCCGAGGAGCTCATACCTGGACAGGACGGGCCGCTGGGACTGTTTTTTTGGGGAAGTGTTCGGGGGGTTTTACTGGGCGTATTTCGTCCCTATCCGACGAATCTGTCGGGCAAGCTTCTACTCCAGCTTGAGTTCCTGCAAAGCGACTTTTGGGGCTCAGGGACTAAGCGTTTGGCGACTTGGGACCCAAAAATGGGCAAAGGTAGCTTTGGCTTCAGGGGATTCGGGATTCAGGCTTGGTGTGTTCAGGTCCACATTTCGCAAGACCCGTTTTGCTTGTCAAAGAGGAGAGGAGCGTCGCACGAAAGGGCAACATGATTTCTTCCTTGGAGGGCAAACCCAAGTAGGATTCCGTTCATTCATTGCGTGTCATAAAGATCCTGTTTGGTGCCATTTTTCCGGTGATGATCTGCTGTTCTACCAGGGGCCGATACCCAGAAGACCAGATCCAAAGAGCCCAATGCCATGCTTTCAAGCATCTTCGCGTCCTATCCATGATCTAAGGAGGCTCCTGTTTACATGTATGAGGTCACGGGCTTTTTAGCCATAGAAAGCCAATATTGACAACCCTCACACATTAGGCTTCTTAGGTGCTGAGGCTGCGGCATGTGGGCTTCTTCTGACATACCCCGGGGTGATAAAGTGGTCACAAGTAATTATGGGTTGTAGACGGGATGTGTATGTGTACAGCATTTATAACCCTTTCCTGAGACCAGTGCCCATGATCTCGGTCGGTGCTTTGCTCTCCCGGCATCCCACATGCACAAAACATGCGAAGGATTCATGCAAAAGCTGGCCTCGGGCTCCGTCTCGCACGCTTCCAGCACGTCTCGTGCAGTGGAGCTTCCCTCACCATCGCCAGTAGAATGCCCAGCTCTCAACCGAATCGAAGCACAACTCTTGCCCGAGGGAGCTCAAGCCAAGCGTTGGGGGATCCTGTGGCATGTTGCTCCCAGCTTCCTCTGAAACCTGAACCTCGCAAGCCATCATCATCATAATCATCATCTCCGTGAGCATAAGCATCGGCTTCAGCATCAGCGTCAGCAGCATCATAATAATAGTGATGATAATAATACTCATCCTCCTCATCATCATCATCCTCATCATCATCGGCATCAGCGTCATGATCATCAGCGTCATCATCATCAGCGTCGTCGTCATCATCACTATCATCATCATCATCATCCTCATCCTCACCCTCATCCTCATCATCAGCATCAGCATCAGCATCAGCATCAGCATCAGCATCAGCATCAGCATCAGCATCAGCATCAGCATCAGCATCAGCATCAGCATCAGCATCAGCAGCGGAGTTGCCGCACAACAGCATCACCACTGCCACCGACATCAGTTCCACGATTCAATCAGTCGCCTGCTTTCGGAGGCTTCGATCGTCGAGGCTGTGATCCGCATCGACACCTGGGCGGTTAGCAGAAGGCTGTCAACCCCGACAAGTTTGTGACCAGGTGGCTGTTTCCTGGGATCCGTGCCCATGATCTCGTGAGGTGCTTTGCTCCCCTGGCATCACATGTTGCATGTTGCACACCCCCCCAGCTGATCAGTGCCTAGTACATTAGGCCAGGGTGCGTCTTGCTAGGCATGAGCCATCAAGCACGCATACGAATGCTTCATGCAAAAGCTGGCCTCGGCCTCTATCCCGCGCCCTGCCAGAACCGGTCTCGTAGTGGATGTGCTGAAGGATATCAGAGTCTACGACGGCCCCACTAGGCGCCGCGCCGGAAGAAAGGATCTGCCACAGCATGGAGCGAAGCCTTGGCCGACAAGAACGGAAGAACCGAAGACCACGCAGCCACCACAGGTTTTATCGATGCTTTCGTTCTTATTAGCCTTACTATGATTTTCCAAATCATCAACAGCATCATGATTGTCCCTTATCCTTCTTGCCAGCCTTATCATTACTTCGATTGCTGCCATGCTTAGCACCCCGGCCATTAATTCTTACGGGATTCACCGACACGACAAACGTTGCCTGCGGTGCGAGCGCGAAATTCTAAAAGAGTGGCGAAAACACCCGGCATTGAAACCCTAAGCCTCCCTCCCTTTCGTCGTCTGCCCATCTGCCCTTGCTCTTCCACTATGTCAACCCATCCTTCTTATGCCCTTGTGCTGGCCTCCTCTACTATACACGCTCCAGGCTTGTTGCAGGATGGGAAGAGCCGGGGGTGGGCGCCAAACGCATAATGGGACTTCTGCAATATGCGACATAGGAGATAAATTTATGCGTGCGTATGCCTTTCAACTCTAAGGCCACACTTCCAAATGCTAGCAGCGGTGCTCGAAGACGCTGCTGCAGCAGATGCGCGCATATGCGCGCCTTGTTTGAAGTTGCAAGTCGTTTTCATTAAACTCAAACGCCCGCTCTAATTGAGGCCAGTGCATGAGCGACGCCGATACATGCTGCAGATCACCGCCGACCTGCCGGAAAATCTAGACGCTTGACAGTATCGCGGTTCCGAAATGTATTGCACCTTTGTGCGGAGCTACAGGAGCTGGAGGCTCAAGCGTGGTTTAGTGTGTCTGGCGACTTCTTGCATCTCGGCTGCCTTGGGGAAAACATACGATCATAAGAGCACCGACCTCTGGAATTGACTAGGTTGGCAGACTTCGACTGAGACAACTCGCTTCTTTGGGTTGCCAGATGCTGAAAGCAACCAAACTCCAAACCGATGCAGAGGCCCTGGAGCGACAGCGACTGGCACTTCTGAGCATGTGCCCACAAACAGTACCCAGGCTTGTTACTGTCCGGCTGGGAGTTACGGCTGCCCAAGTGCCGTCAAGGCATTTCAAGATTAGAAAAGGCCGAACCGGAAGAGCTCGTGGATCTCATAGCTCGCATAATTGACTGCTGAACCTCAAGACAAACGAGCAACCCTTCCCCANNCCCCCCCCCCCCAACAAAAAAAAAGGAAGGCCAACAGAATAAAGAGCTAATAAGCCATCTGCCTTCAGGCTCATCCGGCCGCTGCATTTGTGTGAGCGACACCGCGTACCGCCTCATGGTTTCAAGACTCAGCTTCAAGTGGCTTGCTTGAAGACTCGAGCATGTTCTGTTAAACGTCTCTTGCATCTGCGTTTAGAGGTGTTTCTGGCTTCTCGAGCTGGAGCCTGCGGTCGGACGTTCGATCGGCGATCGGATCAAGCATTCAGGAATGAATCCCCGGCCCTCCATGCCACATGCCAACACAATCCTCAGCTTCGTGTCAGAATGGCACGCAGCAAGATGGCGGCCAAGATGCACTGGCGACAGCTGTGCAGGGTTGTACTCGCAGGGTCCTGCTGCAATCCCGGACTTGTCCCACAACATCCCTCAGCACCACGCATTGCAGAAACCTTTCGTCTCTTCTACCCGACAGGGCCTGGAAACAGTCCCCAATCCCTGCAAGGCCGTCCTGCAGGAAGGTCGGCACCGGAAGCTTGGACCTTCCTGAATTGGTGTCGACGGGGCTTCGTGGCAAAACTTCGCGCGTGAGTCAACACTATGGATACCACATGAAACTTGTGCTGATGTGATCCAAGCTGCCGGGAACCAAAACACCAAGACAATCGAGCGTTCTCATCCGCACTCCATCACTCTGAGTGCCAGTCCCGTCTTCTTTCACTGCCTGCTTTCGCCACCCATGGGATGAAAGGACACCAGCGTCCTGCCCACGCTCGTCTAACAAAGCAGAACCGAAGCGTTGGCTCTTCAAGCATCCGCCGCTGAATTCAGGCATGGCCTCTCCATGCCTCTCCAGAATGCAAGGAACTTTTTTGTGTGGCTTTCGGGGTTTCCGTCGATTTTCAGGGGCTTCTCAATTCTTGTTGATGTTGAAGAAAAGCAGCTTTCAATTTTTCTCGAACCCTCAAATTCACCCCAAAGCTGGCCTCTGTCAGACCCCTTGCCGGACTGTCAGTCGCAAAAGCCATATTCGCTGCTCTTTCCTGCCTCGGAAGCCAACACGTAGCAAGGGGGTCCTGATGTCGTGTATGTTCCTTGAAGATCCTTACGGGCTTTAGGGTTTACGTTAGCGCTATTGGACCCCCTGGATTTCCAGGTGCTCCTGGGTCCCACGCAGCCACAACAATCTGTCCGAGTAACCTGCGCAATGAAGCACATAAGGGACCTTCTCTGAATTGGGATCCCTTTCGGGGCTATTTGCGCGGGCTTAGAAAATATCTAGGAGCCAAAGCGGCGACCACTATTTCCAACTGGTCAACTGCTTTCGAGCCTGATGCCAAAGATGATGCGGACGCCAGCGCGATGGCGCGATGATGCCACCGAGTTGCTACGTGCAACAGCTCTCTCGAGTTCCCGCGTATCTACTGAACGTAAACTTGGCACAGCAACATAATAGCCGTCGTGTGTGGCCTGGTGTCTACCGGTACCAGATGCACCCAGAACTCGAGAGCCAGGAGCATGATCTGACTGATCTGATCTGAGCCGATGCCATCACACTACATCCCCCCTGGGAGCGCAATGTCCCTTCCTTAAGAAATGTACCCTTGGCACTAGAAAGAAATGCGCTCAAGCCCACTTCGCACCCAAATTCGTTACGTGCACGGCATCAATAACGCCGACAGCAAGTGCTTGCAAAGGGTGGGAACGAAGACCTGTCAGAACCCAAGCCAGTAACATCCAACAGATCCAGCTGCAGCCTTTGGATGGATGTTCGGATAGGGCTTGGGTGTTTTGCAGGCGGGACTGCATGCTCCAAGTGCGGTGGTGGCGCATGTGCATCGGTGGCGACCACGGGCCTGACTTGCGAGCACGCTCTTTGATGGCAGTCAGGCAAATGCCTAGCGATGAACTGAGACCAAGTGAGACTTGTCCGCGCTGTATTCGCAAGAACTCGTCAAACCACACGCTTACGAAAATCTCAAAGCAACTACCCCTGCGTGTCTGCAGGAGGGCACTGGGACCTTTGCCTGCAGGTGGGCTGTGCATGGTTAAGTATCGCTGCTGTAGTGAGACACTCCACTTGAAGTTGCATTGTCTCCGACGGATTCGGCAAACACGGAAACTGAAGTTGAGCACAGGTGGCTCAGCTATAGTTGCTCGGTAGCGTAGGGGTCAGCAGCACAGCCATCTTGCATTGAGAGGGCCTTGCCGGTACGAAATCAACATGTTGGTAACACAGCCTCCTACACAGAACACTCTAATCTTGGCGCAGGGCCGTTGGAGAAGTGGACGTCAGGTACAAGTGTGTACGTGCTCGTCTCCGTCTTGACCTTCCACGACTACAAGGAGAAGACATACGAAATGGTGAATCGAATGACCCATGACAGCCTTGATCGGGGCGCCGTCACAGCAGATCTTCCACAAGTTGTTGTACAAATGTGCTGAAGGTGAGACCTTGACTCAATCCCTGCATTCAAATGCCCATTCTGAGGCTTCTTGATGCTACCCTACATCGCGATGCCGCTCAGTGGCCAATGGTAGAATACGAAATTGAAGAACCTGACGCCGCGACATTGAAACACACTGTCCTTGAATTGCCATGCTTCCGACAATAGGAGGTCGCCTGTTTCTGCTGGAGAGGTAGCAACACCGAAGTGACATGACCTCAACACCACTGGACCACGTGCATGCCACGTGCACTGCACGATCGACGCAGTGCGACAATAGAGGAACGCAAGTGCCCGGCACAAGGAACCAAATGGAGAAGACAAAGTCTGAATCGGCCAGGTTGAGCCCGGGATGTCAGCAAACCACAGGCCCCGCAGAATGCGGCCCGGCCGACTCAAAAACCTTGCTTCGCCCACTTGGCCCTCATGACCTCGGGAACATTTCAAACTTTTCCAGCAAATGCCTGAACCACATGAGGATCCCTGCATAGTATGTCAGAGATGTCGCGAGCTCCTGACCGGGGAAATGGGCTGAAGCTGGCCAGCAACTAGTAATTAGTCGTTCCTGGCACCTGCCTCACCAGCCCTGTGGATCGCCCTGATCGCCTTCAGCAGACGAAGTTTAAGCCTAGCGGCCTAGCGCCTGGTTGCAAAGAACAACTGCAGCTGCACACTACCGTACATTCATTCGGTCGCAATGAACACACCACATGTACAACAAAAGCGAAGCAAAGAGACTGATTCTGGGATGAAGGGTGATTCGCACATACGAGCACATATCTGCACTGACATGGCGCTCTGTCTCTGTGGGCGCATATGTACAAGCAACATTCCTCAACCCAGCACGCGGCAGCCTCAGCCTGTGTCTCGCACGTCGCTTCTGTCTTCACTTCTCGGCCACTTCCTCGTCCGGGCCTGGACTTTCACCATTTCGCTGTGCAAGGAGAAAACCGCTGCACTGCGCGTTGCACGGCATTGCCATGTTGGATCATGTTGAGCTCGAAGCTGTCGAAGCCACCGCCCGTCTCAGAGATCCTGCGTGTGGCAGTCGGATCGACATACACCATGAAGTGAAGAGCAGGACATGCCTGGAGGAAGTCTCATCTGTCACATTCACATCCTCGAAACATCTGCAATTGAAGCCAGGGGGGCACAAGGTAGAACAGCCATGGAGACTGTCATGAATTTCGCGCTGTACTATACCAAAGCCGCTGGAACCATCTGAGAGGCGGTCGCTCGTGTCGGTTGGCTTCTCTGCCCCCAAGGCCGACTCCGCCACCTACGGCATCAGAGCAGCTCCGTTGTTGCGTGGTGCATACACTGGACACGGGCCTCCACAGTCTCGGTCCGCAGAACCTGAAAAAATTCTGAGGCGACGGCGCACTTTGATGAGAAACTGCTCTTGGGCACCTGGAAAGGCTTCTTCTGTAGCCACGAGGCCGCAGACCTAAAGCTGAAGACCGCTGAAGATGTTTGGGGTCAACTTTTCAAAGACAATCCCCAGCAATGATCATTGAGGTCAGGGCGGCACATACTTCAAGGGAGTTGCGTGGAAAACTGCCTCTCCAGAATGACAACCAGTGCCATCACAGTACATTGTGGCCTTCGCGGCCTCGGCCTGCTTCTTCACCAAAGTGCTTTGCAACACTGTAACCTGCAAGGGTGCCGAAAGATCGCTGGTTGAAGACAATGCCTCACGCGCAGCCCTGAAACTCTTGGCCTTGCTCTTGAGCAATGTCGGCAGGCTGGCCTTCGAAACGCTTGGCGTCTCAGCCAGACTACCCCTTGTTTCACGAGCTGAATCACGAATCAAGGGCTAGAGGCATTCCTGAACGATGCGGACCTACAGCCTGGTACAGAAAGAACAACAAGGGTCCCTGTGCCTCGTGTCGCAGCAAGTCCAGGGCTTTCTCCTTCGCCTCTTCGCAACGTATGCGCAAAGTTCACCCGATGGAATGCGATGACTCAACGATGTAACGCGGCTCTTGCCTTGATTCCCCGGACTCTTTTTATTGCGCCACCGATGCCAGCAAAAGTCTAGCGGGCGCGGGGGGAGGCTGTGCCAACCCCTGACGACGACAACGCGTTTTTGGCGATGTTCCTGTGGATCAGGATGGTACCTGAACATGGTGTTGTTGGGAAGATCAGGACGACGACGATGATGACGATGACAGCTGCTGTCGCTGGTAGCACTGCGCTTGTCGTTGCTCAGTGCTGTCTCTGCAATTTTGTTGCTCTCCGCACTTTAGCTACATAAGACTCCATGGGACCCCCTTCCGATGCCGAGATGGCGCACGCAAGCGCCTATAACAGCGTGCAATTATTGCGGGTGGGGCGGGCCTCCCAAGAGCTGCTATGGGAAGCTTAACGCGAGAATAGATAACGCAAGCGTTTGCGACAGACGGACAGGGAACACACGTCGATCACTGAGTTCACTTGACGTTGGAAACCGTCGAAGACAAACGTCACTTAGTGGAGAAGCTGAGATCCTCGCCTTCGCTTTGCTATTTCGAAGTCTGCGCTTGGCAGCCTTCGGCGTGTCAATGTAATCAGGATCTGCTTGCTGAACAAAAGTGCAACGAGTGCGAAAGAGACCGCAAAACACGAAGGCAGGCCTGCCGCGCCGGCATCGGACGGGAACGAGCACTAATCGTCACTAGCCCTTGTCGAGCAGTATACAGCTGCAGGGGAAACCAAGCCTGTCGGAAGCTGCTCCACGTACCAAACAAAAGCACGACAACAAGCACCCGTCTTTTCTTCGGCCCAGGCTGAGCGCGATAGTGTCGTTCCAGAAGGGCATGACCTCAAAGGATCTCGCAAGAAGGCCGCGACGACGACTCGACGACTCACCAGTGCCGCCGGGGAACGCGGTCCACCGTCATTTATGTCAAGAGTCGGACTTTTATTTTCGGGTTCGGGCTACTATGGTTCATGGCCAGGGGCCGAAAATTCGTGGACACAGATTAAAAAAAAACACCGAAATGCTTGTACAAGGGCCGGAAATTCGTGGACAAGGGGCAGGCACACGAAAAACCGGGATATTGACCCTTTTCCACGAATTTCCGGCCCTTAAACCACGAATTTTCTGAAGGTTTGAATTATAATTAGATAGAAAGGGTTTAGGATTTGTGAGTTTGCGGTTTAGGGTTTAGGACTTCCTGGGTGGCAAAGGGTTTTACAGGACGCCCTTCAACGTACGCTGAGGGTTCGTTCATGTATTGGAACAGTATCTGCTTTGGGCTCCAGAGTACCTCAATACA
Organism: Symbiodinium sp. CCMP2456; assembly: GCA_905221635.1. Lineage (NCBI taxonomy): Eukaryota > Dinophyceae > Suessiales > Symbiodiniaceae > Symbiodinium > Symbiodinium sp. CCMP2456. Next base: position 36,832 of record CAJNDV010023514.1, read on the forward strand.
TGGGAACTACTTCAACCAAAGTATACACTATATGAGCATGTGGACCCTGAGGGATTGTCTTGGTAGATATTTGGGTCCGAAAGGATGTATTGAAATATGTGCCTTCAAAATCCAACTCCTACTACACCGTCCTAACCCCCCAAAAATCCTAAACCCTGAACCCCCTTCTAAACCCTCTGTATAATAAGTTACTTGTTCAGTATCCTAAACCCCTACACCCTAAACCCTAAACCCCGTACGGGAACTACAGGTTGACCATTGGGGCTATGGAACTTACTCCCTCAATAAACCAGAAAAGTAAAAGGTTAAACTACTGTCTGGTGCTTAGTAGGGAATGGGCGAATGGGCTATAGGGACTGCTATAAGGGACCTTAAGGGACTATCATAGGGATCCATTTCCGCATTCCCTACTAAGCACCAGACAGACTATCAGATTACTACTTACTTGTAAGAACCCCAAAAGTTTAGAGATTGGGTATTGGAGAACTAAGATAAGGATGATAGCACCCCAGCAAAGTTAAATAAAGTTCACCTACGCTACTACTTGTATTCAGAATAAGAGCCCTGGACCTTGACAAAGAAAAGCCCGAGCCGAGGGAAAGGCCGCAAAGCCGTCATCAGCCCCTCCACGTGGTGATGGTTGCCTGTGGCTAACAGTTCCCTGAACCCCAAGCATCCTACTCTTAAAGACTTATACAACGAAATCATATTAAGGAGTCCTAAAAAGGTTGGTTTCTTAGCGTCCAGGTCGCGTTTAGGGTTTAGAGAATTAAGGTTGACCCTGTCCCAGCCCGTTCCTGTCAGGAAGGCTGTAGTCCATAAACCCTATAAGCCTTACGGGTCTCCATGAGCCGACCCGAATCTTTCTTGCCACGGTTCGGGTTTTGAGTTTAGGGAATCGGATTGGGGGTGGAAGAGCTTATGATTTAGGGAGGTTGATGCGGTTGGGGTCGGTTTAGGGTAGGATTTAAAGAGTTCAGGGTTTAGGGTTCGCCGGAAGGCCAAACGGTTTAGGGTTTAGGGTTTAGGGTCTAGGGTTGTGTGGCGTGAGACCTTGGCCGGCAGTTTGGGCCAAGGTGTCACCTGGCCGACTTTGGTAAAACAGAGCATGGGCAACGATCCAAACCCTACTAAAACACTAAACCCTACAACCCAAAGCCAGAAACCACTAAACCCTACAACCCTAAACCATAAGCCGCTTAACCCCCCAAACTTGGTGCAGGACCCATGCAGAGAAAGGCCCAGCTGGAACTTGTCGGGCCTGCGGCACTATATAACTCTGAACCTTTGTGGCTCCGAGTTTACTGTTAGGGTTCCAAATATTATAAGGGCCTTTTATTATAATCACAACAGAGGTATGTTACTTGTACCTCGAATCCACCAGATAACCAACCCTAAACCCTATATTCTAAAACCAAAACTCTAAACCCTAAAACCCTAAAATCCTAAAATCCAAAAATCCTAAACCCTAAAACCCTAAAAAACAACCTCCACTAAATCCCGAAACCCAGCGGAGCGCAGACCCTTGGAGCATCTACAGATGCTCCGTAGGGCTTCCTGGACCCTATAAAACCTTCCGTTCTAGAATTATAGGAGTTAGGCGGGTTTAGGGTTTACGGGTTTAGGATTCCCTAAGATTCTTTCTTTGTAAAAATCATCAAACATGTGTCCTGGGGAGGTGGGGATGCTGGTTCCGTAGGGTTTAGGGTTTTATGGTTTGGGGGTTTAGGGTTTAGAGTTTAGGGTTTAGGGGCGATGGTGGCTAGAGACTACCAGTGCGTAAAAGTCTGCTGCTACTGCTGGGATGACATGCCTAGTACCTAAACCCTAAACCCTAAACCTCACAGCACATGTTTCTTGCTAACCGACGGTAGTTTAGGGGCTCTAATAATTAGAATAGGGTTTTGGGGCCCAGTATATACTATATTTAGTATTCGAAACCCCCACAATAGTAGTGGTAATTATTTAGGCCCCTACATTATCCGGTCCCTAAACCCTCGACCCGAAACCGACACTCCGGCGGATGCCTGCTGCCACGCTTTCGGCCAGGGCATCGCAGGCCTGCTCGGACAAGGCGGTTAGGGTTTTAGGGCTTAGGGTTAAGGGTTTAGGGGTTTAGGGTTTAGGGGTTAAGGGGTTTAGGATTTAGGGTTTAGGGGTTTAGGATTTAGGATTTAGTGGTATAGGGCTTTAGGGTTTAGGGGTGTAGGGTTTAGGGGTTTCGGGGCTTAGGGTTTAGGGCTTTAGGGGTTTAGGTGTTTAGGGTTTAGGGCTTAGGGGTTTAGGGTTTAAGGTTCAGGGTTTAGAAATATTACCTTCAACCCTAAACCCTAAGCCGCCCTTGGCAGCTCGCAGACGAGCCCAGGGAAATGTAGCTTCTTATCTTGGCTTTTTCAAAAAGATAGGTATGCTTTTCTGTGGTGGAAAGCAGCTCCTCTGCGAGTTTCGGGAAAATGCAATGTTAACGCCATGGTAGGATTCGTGACAACGAGACGCCCCTGAACTTCAAAACCACATATTGACACCTGCGCACTTAACAAAAATCAGTTCTCCAAAAGGCAAATTGGCAAAGGAGGCCCGATGCCGAAGTGCAATACTCGCCGGCGGAACAAAAGCGCACCCAAACATTATCGAACACCTCTATATACCCTAAACCCTAAACCCTATACCCCGAATCCAACATTGATGTGGGTAGTTCTGTAATTTGGGGTCCCTTTTTAGGTCCCCAATATAGTACGACACCCCTATGAAGAGGACCCTAAAAGGAAGCCGTAATTTAGACAACTACCCATGTGAACAATGCCACCAAAGCACCTGCCGACATGCGGCAGCATCGAAGTGGCTACCTTTGAAGCGCCTGAAAGACAGGCAGGCTTTTGGGCTCTGCGTTTCGGGCTTAGGGGTTTGAGGGCTTTTGGGCTCGGGGTTTAGGGGTTGAGGGTTTAGGGGTTTAGGAGTTCGGGGTTTAGGGTTTAGGGAAAGAGCTACCTAAAACCCACATAAACATGCAAGTGGAAATTATAGTAAGGAGCCCTAAAGAGGCAGGTTCTGTAAGGCTCAGGGCATGCATATGTTCTGACAGAGTTCCATAACGTGCTCTTGGTTAGGGATGCAAGTGTGCAAGCCCCAACCCCTGCACTCTTAAGGGAGTTGTGGGTTTAGGGTTTTCTAAACCAAGGAAACCCTGACACTCCTTATCCAAACCCGAACACCTGAGATTTAGGGTTTGGGGTTTAGGGTACACCAATACTGTAAAGAAGGCGTCTCTGGAGAGAGGGCCCTTTCCTCGCTGTCCCTCAGCACTGGCTTCCCCTAAACCCTGATCTTAGAAACTCCGAAAACCCTCCATGATGCCGTAATACCACTCAACTTTGGTTCCCTTTGACCAGATATTTCTGTATCCCGGCCAGCCAATGTTGCTCCATTTTGGTAGTGACGACATCAGGCCCTGAACTTGAGCAGCAGTTTGCTCCAGGCAGTGGCTTGGATCCTAGCCCACGCGTGTCACCTACAAGACGCATGTCCATCACATCCGACACTGCAACCCCAGTCCAACTGGATTTGAGTTCTTCCTCCATCTGCTGCACACTCATGCCCATCATTTTGGCCAGCTTCTCAGGGCCTAGTGGCAAATCCATGGCGGCCAAATCGTACGTGGTACTACGGCATGAAGCTCGCACTCGAGGTGTCCCAGGCAATCTTCATCCACACCGGCTTACGCCATTGCATGCGAGACTGTCCCAGACACACACAATGATTACTGGATTTTGAGATTATATTGAATTTTCGGCAACTGATCCAGACACACTTTGCTGAAAGAATATACCTTAAATCAGATTAGGGAACTTACTGTAGTTTTAAGGTACATTCCTTAATTAAGGCAAACTGTAGTTTTAAGGTATATTACTTAATGAAGGGAGATTGTAATTTCATTCTTTAATTAAGGGAGATCGGAATCTCTGGGAGCATCGCTACCAAGACTCGAGAGGCGTTCTTATCAAACCATACCCTAAGGGTCCATGTGCCCAAATAGTATATACTTTGGCCTTAATGTAGTCCCTATATGGGTACTTTAGGGCCAATGTTCTACTATTTAGGTACATGGACCCTTAGGGATAGTCATGGAGAGCCACTTGCAACGCAACCTTCACCCATAAACTCCCAAACCCTAAACTCCTCCCAATAGCAAACCAAACATGTCCTAAAAAACACTTCTAAACCCCACATATATATGTCTATATTCATATATATGTATATATATATATATATATATATATTCATATGTCTATATATATATATATATATAGATGAATATCCATATATATATATATATATGTACATATGCGTGTGTGTGTATATACATATGAATATATATATATATATACATACATACATACATACATACATATATACATATATACAAAAACCCAAACCCTAAACCCCAGCCCGCACTTTAAGCAGGTCACATGGGCAGCTCCACGGAAGCCCCCGCGAGGCCGAGGGCATCGAAGCCGGCGCCCCTGGCTTCTTTCTTTTTTTAATAACTTTAGGGTTGGGCGTTGAGGGTTCTTTTTCAAGGTTTAGGGGTTTGGGATTCTTTTTGAGGGTTTAGGGTTTAGGATTCTTTTTGAGGGTTAAGGGTTTAGAGTTCTTATCCGGGGTTAAGGCCTTAGGGTTCCTTTTAAGGATTTAGGGTTTAGGGTTTGGGATTCTTTTTGCGGGTTTAGGGTTTAAGGCTTTTTAAAAGGTTTAGGGTATAGGGTTCCTTCTTAGTCGGTTTAGGGTTTAGGGTTCTTTTGAGGGTTTAGGCTTTAGGCTTCCTTCTTAGTCGGTTTCGGGATCAGGGTTCCTTGAAGGGTTTAGGGTTTAGGGCTCCTTCTTAGTCGGTTTAAGGATTAGGGCTCCTTGAAGGTTTTAGGAAAACTTAGGCCTCCTTTAAAGGTTTCCTTTGAGGGTCTCGGGAGTCTGGGGTTCGGGGTTCAGGGGTTTTGGTGTAGGGTTTAGGGTTTAGGGTTTAGGGCTTAGGGTTTAGGGTTTAGGGTTTAGGGTTTAGGGTTTAGGGTTTAGGGTTTAGGAGGACCTTTAGGATCTAGGTGAGGAAGGGAGGGATGATGGTAGGGGGGAGAAGACAACCCAAAGTCCTGTTGCAACGAGTGCTTCAAACAACAAATCTTGCAACTTTGAACAACTACAGACAGGTACACATGTGCATAAACATACATACAGACATACGTACATACAGGCATGCATGCACACACCCATATGTATGTATACATGCGTATATGTATATATACATATATATGCATATGCAGGAGTATGTATGTATGTATGTATATTTGTTTATAAAGAGAGAAGGGGGTAAAACACACATATCTGTGTGTACATCTGTACATACGTATGTATGTGTATATGTATATATATATATATATGTTCTCTATGCACGCGCATCTACGTATTGTAATGTATATAGTCTAATATTGTCTTGTCTTCCATTGTCTTGTCGTGTCTTGTGTTGTCTTGACTTGTCTTGTGCTGCCTTGTATTTTCCGTCGTGTAATTGTCTCTATGCATGTATGCATGCATGTATGTGGTTGTGCAACAAATTAAGCAAGCGAGCAAGCAAGCAAGCAAGCAAGCATGCATGCATGCACGCGTGCAGGTAGGTTCCACTGGATACATGGATGTATGCATATGTAGATATCATATGCTGAGGAACCCTTAAAAGAACCCCAAACCCGTAAAGAAACCCTAAAGGAACCCATAGGGACCAAAAGCCGATAGATTCCAATCGTGTCTCAGAGAACGCCGGCGCTGGGGCGAGTGACGAGGAATCGCGGCGCAAAGCTGCGATGCGAGGACCTCGCACCGGGTTAGGGTTTAGGGTTTGGGATTTCGGGTTTACGGGGTTGCCCAATAGCCTTATACAGAGGCCTGAATGAAACGAAACCGGCTGTTGTTTCCTCTGTGGCGGCGGTAACTCTACCATAGCAGTGCTTATTATAACTCTTGAAAATGAACACACCACAAGCTCTCAGGGTGATATTGGAGAACTGTGCTTATTCAAGTCACGGCCCGAATCTAGGCGAATTAATAGCCTTGATAAATGGCATAGCATAGCGTTGTGGGGTATATTTTACCACAGCAACACAGGGACTACAGTGGGATTTTGTGGCTGTGTGCTGGCAAGAACCATGCAAAGCCCAATCTAAACTCGGCAAAAGCCCAGAATATGAAACCTCAGCAACCGCCACGTGCAGATTGATTCAGACTCTTGCACTGATGCCTTAATAGCCCAACAAGATTACATAAGCCCAATACCCAAATCCCCAAATCCATGCACTAAAACCCTTATCTGGTTGTAGCCCACAAAACCCTACCTTTCTAAGGCCATGCAGAAATCCCCAAATCCATGCACTAAACCCCTTATCTGGTTGCAATTAGCCCACAAAACCTACCTTTCTAAGGCCACGCAGAAATCCCCAAATCCATGCACTAAAACCCTTATCTAGTTGTAGCCCGCAAAACCTAGCTTTCTAAGGCCATGCAGAAGGAAATCATGCTTAGGAGCCCGAAAAGAGTAGGCTTTCGGGCACAGAACCCTCTCTCTGCCTCTGTCTCGCTCTCTCTCTCTCTCTCTCTCTCTCTATCTGTCTCTCTTTCTCTCTTCCTCTCTTCACTTCGCTCTTTCTGTCTTTGCCTCATTCAATATTTCTCTGTTTCTCTCTTTCTCTCTCTTTCCCTCTCTGTCCCTCCCTCCCTCCCTCCCTCCCTCCCTCCCTCGCTCGCTCCCTCCCTCCCTCCCTCCCTCCCTCCCTCCCTCCCTCAATACACATATACATGCATACTCCATGCATACATACATACATACATACATACATACATACATACATACATACATATATACATACATACATACATACATACATACATACATACATACATACATACATACATAAATACGCTTAGACACCGCTTCTATATGATGAACCAAAGAAAAAAGAATCAACCCTAAACCCTAAACCCTAAACCGAGAACAGGCGGCCTCTCAGCGTCAGCGAGCGCAGAGCACGGGAAGCGGCCGACAGGCGCCGCATGATTCAGACGACGACGACCGGCGACGTGTACCCAGAGACTCCAAGGGTTTAGGGTTTAGGGTTTAGAGTTTAGGGTTTAGGGTTTAGGGTCGAGGGGTTCAGGGTTTAGGCTTTAGGGTTTAGGGTTTAGGGTTTAGGGTTGAGGGTTGAGGGTTGAGGGTTTAGGGTTTGGGGTGTAGGGTTTAGGGTTCCCAGAGACTCCAATATCTCTTAATTAAGGAATAGACCTTAAGTTATAGTAGGATCCCTAGTATGATTTAAAGTATATTCCTAAATTAAGGGGTTTTGGAGTCTGTCATCGACTAGCAAACCCTAAACCCTAAACCCTAAACCCTAAACCCTGAACCCAAGGCTTAGGCCTTTGAGTCTTATAACAGTGGGGGTTTGTGAGCACTGCGGCTGCTTTCATGACTCATGAATACTTGCGCCAGCGCAGGGGGAAGGCCATGAGTTCAGGGTTTGGGGTTTAGGAGTTTAGGGTTTAGGGTTTAGGGTTTAGGGTTTAGGGTTTAGGGTTTAGGAGTTTAGGAGTTTAGGGTTTAGGAGTTGATGAATCAGGGCCTGGCGGTTTATAAATGGGAATGTGGGCTAACACACCATGAAGATGATGTGGGATTTGTGTTCGGGTAGGCTGTCAAAGTTGGGGGAGCGGGGTTGTACATGAATTCGGTGTTAAGGGTTTAGGGTTTAGGGTTTAGGGTTTAGGGTTTAGGGTTTAGGGTTTAGGGTTTAGGGTTTAGGGTTTTAGGGTTTAGGGTTTAGGGTTTAGGCTGGCAGCTTCAGCTGTTGTCATCTTGAATACGTCCTGTAGTTGGGCCACTTGGCTCTGCTGAACACGTCGTAGCATGTATCCACCAGTCCAAATCTCAAACCTCAAACAGTGAAATCACTAAATCCGGAGGCCAATTCAAACGGGGGTTTCCGAAAATAGGGGGCCCTAATATAGTACCCCAAATAATAGGATCCTTATTATAAGGACCCCAAAATAAGGTACCCCTTATTTTCGGAAACTCCCAAAATGCAAAACCTACACCCAATCCCTGAATTCACTAAACCCTAACCAAAAGCTTTAGGATCCGGGTGTTCTGGATCTCGGATTTACGGCATCACGGTATCTCAAAACATGAAGCATTAACCGCTTGCCGGCCATGATCTGGAACTTAGGGTTTTGGGGTTTAGGGTTTAGGGTTTAGGGGTTTAGGGTTTAGGGTTTAGGGGTTTAGGGTTTAGGGTTTAGGTGTGTTTCGCTATAGCCGGTTATCATTTCGGTTACTATCTCGTCATGCATAGCTTTGCAAATACGTAAATATTTACCCCAAACTCTCAAATCCTAAACCCCTCGGCCGAATGCCCCAACCGGCACTTGCACGAAGCTCCATCCGTTTAAGAGGGTGTAGGGAGTTCACAGAAGGCTCATGGGATTTAGAGTAGCTACTTAAGCCCTATAAGTACCTATATAGGGACCCCTTTAAGGCTTAGGTATCTACTATAAAGGTACATGGAGCCTTTGGGAGAGACGGCTCATGGGATTTAGAAGGAGCAGGAGAAGGGCGCACGGTTCATGGGTTTCGGGCTTTAGGGTTTAGGGTTTAGGGTTTAGGGTTAGAAGGTTTAGCAGGATAAGGGCGCACGGTTTATGGTTTCGGGCTTTAGGGTTTTATGATGCTTTAGGGTTGAGGCAAGGGGTAGATAACCCTTCAAACAACTCCTGAAAACCGGGGGCAGAGCCGTTTTGCTAGGTCCCTGGGGTCGGGGTCAGGGGCGTAAGTCTAGCGTATCTCATGCGATAAAAACCCGACTCCCCGACAAAATCCTACGCACAAAAACCAACAATATTGGTCTTGATGATCAGGGAATGCTTTGGTGATATATGTTGACTATTATAATTATTACAAGAAAAACTCCTAGCACTGTTTGTTCAGACCGCATGAAACGCCCTAATCCTCACACACTACTGTTGATGATATAAATCCTGCATTACCTGAAGACACTAAACTATGGGAATTATGGTATATTCCTTATTATGGGTAATGCAGGATTTGTATCATCCACTGTATCCCTCGGGCTCCCACTGTCTAGATGCTGAAACACTGGGCTCCAGCGGTTTAGGGTTGAGGGCTTACCCAGACTACCGGAAGGATCTAAAAAATGGATCTCAGAAGGGGGTTCCTGTTAAGTACCCCTTATTAGTATAGGGTTTAGGGTTTAGGGTTTAGGGTTTAGGGTTCAGGGTTTAGGGTTTAGGGGATCTACTAAATAGATCCTTCCGGTTGTCTGGGAATCCTATCACTGAAGTCGACCCTATAACCCAAAACCCTTAAAGGGAGCCCCACCATAGAACGGGTTTAGGGTTTAGGGTTACATATTAGCTTAACATACCAAGCCCTGCATTGCTCGACTGGGGCCCTGCGAAACGGTAGGTTGTACGGCTGATGATATATATCCTGCATTACTCATTACCCACAATAAGGAATATACCATAGTTGCCATAGTTTAGGGTCTTAAAGTAATGCAGGATTGATATCATCAACAGTAGTAGATCGCGGCGCAGGTACCCTAAACCCTAAACCCTAAACCCTACTCAACCCCCTAAACCCTGAATTCTCAGTGGCTGGAAGCCTGAGGTGGGGCAATGACCTGCAGCTGGTTTAAGGCTTAGGGTTTAGGGTTTAGGGTTGACAAACACAGCCCTAACCAGATCCTTCAAGGACGTAAAAACCCAGGGACGCACAACAAGTTCTCCTGCCATCATATTGGTTAGGAAAAAAGCCTTTGTTTCGGCTTTTTCAGATCCTTCCAGCAGTCTGGCTATATAACTATGGCATGGCAAATTCCTAAAATGCTGTTTTTTGACGGCCACCACAAGCTCCCGTATAAGAATCTCAAAACATCCTGAAACTCCTGGACTCCAAACCCCAAAATCCGAAACCCTTACGTCCTACAGCCATTGTAGAACACTTATAGAACTCTTTAGCTTTGAAGGAACCCCATGAAACTCTACAGAACTTTCTAAGCAGCCTACACCCCCAAACCCCTAAACCCAAACCCTGACAGACGCCAGAGCTGCCTGGTTCCTCCGTGCCGGCAGGGGCACTCTGCGCAATGAGGTGCTCCCACCTCACTTTGTAGAGTTTGGGGCATAGGGGTTAAAGGATGTAAGGTTTTGTGGTTCATCAGGGTGTGGCGGTGCTCGCGCAGTCACGAGAACGGAACGGAACGCGAACGAGAACGGAACCGAACGCAACAAAGGTTCTCAGAAAAGGAGGCCGGGCAGATCTCAAGTTTACTGAAACCACCTCAATGACCCCTAAACAGTTTAGGGTTTAGGGTTTAGGGTTTAGGGTTTAGGGTTTAGGGTTTAGAGACTTTTGGTTGTAATGTTTAGAGTTTAGGGTTCATCTAGCACAGCAGCGTTAATAATTAGAATATGGTTTTGGGCGGTACTTGTACGTATACTATAACTCCGACTCTATTGGGGGCTACTATAAGGGACTACAATTGCAAATCATTTCGACCCATAGAGTAGTAATTCAGGCTTCAGGGTTTGGGACGAATGGTGTACTGAGGTGGGCAGGTTTTAGCGCCCTTTGGGTTTAGAATTTGGGCTACTGCACGGCTAGGAAACGTTATGATTGGTAGGTGCTTGGACAGCCAAGGTCAAATAGTTGCAGAACCCTAAACCCTAAACTCAAGTCGGCTTTGGGGTGGAACCCTAAATCCAAGTAGGTGTGTGTGAGTGCGTGGAGCTGTAAACCCTTAACCCAAGTAGTTTGTGGGTGGAACCCTAAACCCTAAACTGTGTGGCAATGTAGGGTTCAAGGCTTTCTAAGTTTAGGGTTCAGGGTTGAGGGCTTCGGGTTTCGTACCCTACGCCTTCAGCGTTTAGGGTTTAGGGTTCAGGGTTTAGGGTTTATAGGTCAGGGTCTAGGGTCAGAAATCAAGCGACCCCGCTGTATGACCCGCTCTTCTCTGAATGGCCTGAACGATCAAAATAGGGTTTGGGGGAGATACTGTGGCAACTGATAGGGTTTAGGCTTTAGGGCTTGATGTAACGGAAAAAGAGCACATGATTACAAACGCAAGGCTTTTTGTAAGCCCAGGCCCCCAATTCAGAATCAACATCTGCACGCAGCGACGGGAAGCGTCATCATGGAACAACTCTCACCAAAGCCTGCTCCCTCTCCAACACAAAAAAACTTCTACACTGACAAGCAAGAATGAATGTGCAAATCTCAAGCCCTAAACCCGAAAAAACCCTAAACCCTAAACCCGAAGCCCTAAACCTTTAAACCCATAAACCCCTAAACCCTAAACCCCTAAACCCTAAACCCCAAACCCTGAACCCTAAACCCTGAACCCTAAAACCAAACTCCTAGCCTCAGAAGCCTGCCTTTTGGGGGCAAGGGCGGTTAGGTTTTTAGGATTCAGGGTTCAGGGTTTAGGATTTAGGATTCAGGGTCCAGGGTTTAGTGTTTTTTTTAGTTTTAGGGTTTAGGGTTAAGGGTTCCTTGAAGGCTTCCTTTAAAGGGGTTCCTTTAAAGGTTCCTTTAAGAGGTTCCTTTAAAGGGTCCCTTCATGGGAACACTTGTCACAACCTTAGACCTGGAACCCCGAAACCCGAAACCCTAAACCCTAAACCCCGAAACCTTGAACCCTAAACCCCGAAACCCTAAACCCCGAAACCTCAAACCCTACACCCCGAAAGCCTAAACCCGAAACCCTCAACCCGAAACCCCGAAACCTAACCGTCCTAGCCCCAGAAGCCTAAACCCTAAACCCCGAAACCCTAAACCCGAGGCCCGAACCCTGAACCCTAAAACCCTAAACCAAAAGCCCCAAAACACAAAACCCCGAAACCTAAGCGTCCTAGCCCCAGAAGCCTAAACCCCAAACCCTAAACCCTATAGATACCTTATAGATCCCTTAAAGGACCCCCCTAAACCCCAAACCCCTATAGATACCTTATAGATCCCTTAAAGGAACCCTTTAAAGGAAGCCCCCCCGAAAAACCAGCAGAATCCTGAAACGCCCAGCTGAGGTCTGGCACGTGGGAATCAGTAGCTTGGGCAGGCTCAAGCAGAAACCTCCAAAGGAGCGTCCGGTTTGGATTTAGGGTTTAGGGTTTAGGCTTTAGGGGTACAGGTTGACCGGTGGGGCTATGGAACTTACTCCCTCAATAAGCCAGCAAAGTAAAAGGTTAAACTACTGTCTGGTGCTTAGTAGGGAATGGGGGAATGGGCTATAGGGACTACTATAAGGGACCTTAAGGGACTATCAAGCAGAAACCTCCCAAAGGATCACAGGCTTTCAACTTTATGGTTTGGGGTTGAGGGTTTAGGGTTTGGGGTTTAGGGTTTAGGGTTTGGGGTTTAGGGTTTAGGGTTTAGGGTTTGGGGTTGAGGGGTTTAGGGTTTAATTAGGGGCTTAGACTTTAGGGTTTGGGGTTTGGGGTTGAGGGTTTAGGGTATAGGGGTTTGGGGTTTAGGGTTTAGGGGTGTGGTGTGTAGGGGTTTAGGGTTTAGGGTTTGGGGTTTGGGGTTGAGGGTTTAGGGTTTGGAGCTCACAGTTGTCATCACCAACAACAACTGCAACGGCAGGTTCATTGCTGCATACACACATATATGCACAACTACACACATGCATGATCATGCGTGCATATATACATAATACCTACATAACATCAATCGCACCCATGCATATGCATGCATGCTTTACTATGACTTAAAATGTGACTAAGACTAAGACTAGAACTATGACTGTTACTTCGACGATTTCTGCTAACGGCTGTTTGCCACTGCCACTATCCCGACCACTCTCAACGGGCACAGTCACTACCACGATCAATATCACCACTGTTACTGTTACTGCTAATGTTATGATTTTTTATATTGATTCATTACCAGTCCAGTGCACTGATTCCACATTTAATTGCTAACACAAGTATTGAGCACTGGTATCAATACTAGTCCGTCTCCCATAGCTGCTGCAGGCAACGAAGCTTCCCAAGCCTCTTTTATAAATAGGTAAACATAAATTCCGAAACCGTAACCCCTGTAATGTAGGGTCCTGAATAATTAGAATAGGATTTTGGGGTGTATTGTGCTAATTCTAATCAGGAACCCCCAAAGTGTTATAGGTATTCATTAAGGCCGCTATATTACCATCAAGGCTTCAAAACCTTAAAGCGTCAAACCCTAAAGCCCGTATGAAGCCCGAGTAAATCGTCTGACACCCTTACCAAACCAGTAAAAAGGCGTTATAAACCGTCACTGAGGGTTTAGGGTTTAGGGTTTAGGGCTGTCCACAGATGTTTTAATTCCCAGAGACTCCGATATCCCTTAATTGAGGAATATACCTTAGATCATATTACTGGATTAGGGATCGTACTATAATTTAACGTATATGGGAATTTCAGAAAACTAGGGTACCTCATTTGGGTCCTTATAATAAGGATCCTACTACTTAGGGTTCTATATCAGGGTCCCTTATTTTCTGAAACTCCCATATTCCTTAATTAAGGGATATTGGAGTCTCTGGGTTCCTTTGACAGAGGTGTCATGTTTCAGGCCGCCGTTCTCCATCGAAGGTAAAGAGCGAACATAGTTTAGGGTTTAGGGGTTTAGGGGTTTAGGGTTTAGGGTTTAGGGTTTAGGGTTTGGGATTTGGGGTTTACGGTTTAGGGTTTAAGGGTTTAGGGTTTAGGGTTTAGGGTAACCATAACCCATCAAATGAAGAAACTAAAAGAAGTCCCCAAGGCCGTTTCGTTCCATTAGACGCAGGTTCCCAGCAGCGGGCGCCTTCCATGAATCGCCGGTGCTCTTCGATGCCTTCCGGGAAGTCCTGAAAACGGAGCAGCTTTAGGGTTTAGGGTTTAGGGTTGAGGGTCAAGGGTTTAGGGTTTAGGGAATCTGTGTACGTGACTCACACGGCCTAGACAGTTTAGAATTGTCTTGCGTATGACTTCTCTCGATACAGGTTCTAGAAAGCTTTCATCGTACAGCAGTCGTCTTCAGGTTTAAGATTTGGGCAAGGGGCTTTACCGGTCACCCAAAATCCTACAAAATAGTAGGCTACGACCCCTTAATTTGAGGGTAGGAACCCTGAAAACGGTAGGTTTTTTTTGGATCCCAGGTAAACCCTAAACCCTACACCCCATAGATCCCTTATAGGAACCCTTAAAACGGTAGATTTTGAGATCCCCAGGTTAGGCTTTGGGGCTTCAGGGTTTTCTGGGCTTCCGGGTTTCCATTTTTTACGGCTTAAGGTCTTGGTTAATAAGGAGACTACAGGTGGGGAGTTTAGGGTATATAGGGCTTCTACAAGGCTTCTATAGGGTATATAGACCTTCTTTAAGGCTCTTATAACGGTAACCTTGACAACCCGCCCCCGCATAATTTCAGGCATCGTTGGATTTGACCTAAAAAACGCCATTGTTTACCAAAAACGCAATCTTGAGAACAAAAATGCAATCGACGATTTCTCCTTCTTCATGCCACGACTCTGCTGAAGCACTTCAGCCATGGAGCAGCTCACGGCTTAGAAAATATATGTGAAGCAAGACAATGTAGCATCGACGTATACAGGCTTTATGGCTTTAGGGTTTAAAGCGGTATAGATAATATAATTTGCATATTGTTTACGTCTTCATGAGCCGTTAAAACAAAAACCGAACTTTGCCTAAGTAACGTTGCAAACACCGGAATGCGGCTGTGCTTGGATGCACTCTGCGACTCAATCGGCTGACCCTGCCAATGAAATCCTCATTGGACTCGCAAAGCCACATCCCGGTATTCAGTGCATAGGGGAATCCGGCATCCACTTGTTCTTTAAGCTCAAGGAGCAAGTGCATCATGTAGTGCAGTTTGCGGCGCAATCTGTAGCCGGAAACTCCCAGGGAGGTCAAGTGGTTAGCCATGTATGCATAGCCTCTTGAGAATGTCAAGCCTGATTCAAGTTGGATCCTAGCACAAGAATGCGGAAGCCACAGGCCATGCGAGTGCATGATGCGTATGTAGTTGAGACCCCCACGAAGCATCTGGTGCATGGCCCGCACCTCTGTCCTTTGGCTTTCATGCTTGACATTCTCAAGGAAAACAAGGAGTTAACTACCCACCTGAAAATGTCCTAGATTAGGGTCTTGGGCGTGAGGCCTTGAACTAGCCCCTGTAGAATAGAATCCCTCCCGGGGTTCGATGCAACCCTAAACCCTAAAAGCCCAAACCTTCGAATACTGCTGGCATGCCCTGGACCCTAAACCCTAAACCCTAAACCCTAAACCCTAAACCCTAAACCCTAATTTCACGGCCCTTAACAGCCTAAATCCGAGAGCCCGAGGACCTGGACCGCAGCCTTTAAAAGCTCCGAAGCTACTGCACTGGGAGACGACTCTGAACGCAACCTAAACTTTAGGGTTTAGGGTTTAGGGTTCAGGGTTTAGGGTTTAGGGTTTAGGGTTTAGGGGTTTAGGGTTTAGGGTTAAACCCCAAACAACCTAAACCCTACAACACCTATAGGCCTACTATAAGCCCTACACATCCGAACCTCTAAGCCCTAAGCAACCGTACATTAATCACCCTAAACCCTAAACTTAAAACCCTACGTAGCAACCCAACACCCCACTAACCTAAACCCTGAACCCAAACACCCTAAACCCAGCAAGCCCTGATCCTAGGGACCGCACGGCACGCCAAAGCATCTCGGCCAGCTGCAACAGCACGTCGTCCACAGAAGGAAGTTCGGAGACCTTCCAGGAATAGGGTTTAGGGTTTAGGGTTTAGGGTTTAGGGTTTAGGGTTTAGGGTTTAGGGTTTAGGGTTTAGGGTTTAGGGTTTAGGGTTTAAAGGCTGGGGATCCAAAAACCTAACCTACTAAGGGTTCCTATTATTTACGGCTTAGGGCTTGCCGGGGATCCAGAAACGTTCGGTTTTAAGGGTTCTAAGGGGTCAGAACCTCCTGTTTGTAGGGTTTGGGGTGACAGGTAACCCCGGAAAACCTAGGGAGGCACTAAACCCTAAACCCTAAACCCTAAACCCTAAACCCTAAACCCTAAACCCCTAAGCCCTTACCCTAAACCCTGAACCCCTAAACCCTAAACCGGGTGAAAAAGAAGGGCCTAAGTGTTCGAACATTATTCTTAATGGGCCCTTTGAGGGCTCCTTTTTGAGAGTTCCTGTAAGGACTCCTTTAGGAGTTCCTAAATTAACCCGAAACCCTAGAACCCTGAAACCCTGAAACCCTGAAACCCTAAACCCTAAAAGGAATCGGCGGGCTTGCAGGGTTCGATGATTTTTGCAGGGTCTTCCTTGAGGAATGTAGGGCTTACCGGTTCTCTTCATGTGTGAAGGGCAGTTTTGAAGGAATGCAGGAATGTAAGGGGGTTTCTATTCGTTTTTGCAGGGCTTTGTTGAAGGAATGTAGGGCTTAAGGACAGTTCCATTATGTTTTGAAGTGTTTTCCCGCAAGGATGTAGGGCTTGTGGGTTCTATGGAAAGTGCCATGAGGATTCTAACTACAAGGTTACATGAGTAACACAAGGAATTGGGGTTTGGGGCCCTAAACCCTAAACCCTAAACCCTAAACCCTAAACCCTATAAACCCTAAACCCTAAACCCTAAACCCTAAACCCGAAACCGCTTGGGCGTTGGGCCAAGAAGGCCTCTTTCAAGGGCTTTAATGTTGAGGTTTTGGGGTTGGGGAGTTAGGGTTTAGGGTTCAGAGCTTAGGGTTTAGGATTTAGGGTTTAGGGGCTTAGGGTTTAGGATTTAGGGGTTTAGGGTTTAGGAGTCAAAGGGACCGTACTGCATCCGAGCTGGCCTGCAATCCCTAGAAACCCAAACCCGAAACACCCTAAAAGACCCTAAACTGCACGAGAACGGCACCTCTAGGATCCCTGAAGGCGTGATTGCTGGATTCTCGTTCCCAAACATCGCAACCCCAAACCCTAAACCCTAAATCCTAAACCCCTGAACCCTAATCTTGTTCCCAAACATCGATACAGATTTGAACACCGGCCCAGGCCCTGCTGAACACCTGTGAAGATTCAGAGGGTTTTGGGTTTTGAGTGGAAGATCAGGAAAGAGACGCACTTTGGGGTTTGGGGTTAAGCGAAAGAGGGTTTAGGATGTAATTTTAGGGCATTTTACGTTTCAGGGGAAAGCGGGTGTCGGGTTAAGGTTTGCGGCTGCAGGTTTAATTGAGCAATGCCTTCGCCGAACCTACCTACATCTGAAGATCAACATGTCAAGCGCGCGTGATGCGTATACCGGCCCACGACATGAGGCCAACACGTCCGCGGATAGCGTCGCATAAAGGCGTGGCATTGCGGAAAGCAGCGCAAAGCATTGCATCGAGTCCACCCAGCTTCACGGGATCGACTTGGGCGCAAACTCGCCAGCACCGGTGAGCAGGCCCAGACCCTAAACCCCCAAACCCTACCTTAAGAACCCAAAACCCACTTTTTAGTAGGTTCTTCTTAAAAACCTTAATATGGGATTTGTAGGGACCCTACAAAAAAGTAGGTTTTGGGTTCTTAAGGTAAACCTTAAACCCCTAAACCCTAAGCCAACAACCCTTTCAAATCGGGGTCTACTTTACGAGTTTGGGGCTCTTTCCTCGAAACCCTCACCCGAAACGCCAAATCCCTAAACCCAAACCCCTAGCCAGACCACCAGAAGGATCTAAAAAGTAGATCCCCTAATTTGGGACACTATTCTTCTAAGGGGTACTTCTTGGAACCAACCTTTATGGGATCTATTGTTTTGGTCCTTCCCGTGGTCTGGGTACCTGAACCCCCAAAAACCTACCTTTTTCAGGACTTATATAAGGAAATCAGAACAAGGAACCCTGGAAGCATGTTACAGGGTTCATGTATAGATCCTTACCATGCCCTACAACGTAAGTTAAACCCTAAAATCCTAAAAACCAAACCTCTTATAAACCCCTAAACCCTAAACCCCCAAAGCCCTAAACCCTGAACCCTAAGCCCCTAAACCCCCAAACACTGACCCCTAAAACCCTAAACCCCCAAACCCTAAACCCCTAAGTCACCCGAAGGGGAGGGCCTGCTTGCCACTCCCATGCGCGAAGAGTACTTTTACAGCTGCACGGAAATCCTGGTAATCCTGCGTTTGAGGTCTTCGGCCAGGGGTTGTTTTCAGGGTTTACAAAAGTCTCGGTTGGACTAGGTATTCGTTGGGACATTATATAGTGCTCTGTTAGAGTAATGTAGGGGCCTTAATAGTTGGAATATAGGGTTTTGGCAGAGTTCGGGTCTTGAATCCCGATTGTTTACCGACAGTCTCGTCCTACGCGTAACCATATTCGCAGTATCCTTACGACTATTTCTTTCACAACCCTAAACCCTAAACCCTGAAACCCAAAACCCAAGACCCTAAAACCCTAAACCCAAGACCTTAAAACCAAAAACCCAAGACCCTAAAACCCTAAACCCTAGAGCCTTGACGCCTTCTCTGAGGATTTTTGCAAGGCTTGCGTAGAAGTTTATCAAGGTTTGGGTTCGGGGTTTAGGGTTTACCCTAAACCCTAAACCCTAAACCCTAAACCCTAATTTAGGGTTTGCGGCGTTTCCGGGTTCTACGCGGCACCGTTCTCGACCGCTTTGAGTGTAAAAGCGTTCTAGTTTCGGAGCTTAAGGTGTAGGAATTCAACGCCAGGGTTGCTAGTGAATATTAGGTTTAGGGATTTTGGTTTAGGGTTTCCGGATTAGGGTTTAGGGTTTAGGGGATGGGTCATGATGATGGACCGGCAAGGTTTGTGGCCCATGTTGGACCATGCCACGGACACAAAACCCAAACCCAGACAGCCGGAAGCATCTAAAAAATGGATTTAAAGGGGCTTCCTTTCAAATACTCCTTAGTAGTATAGGGTCCCGAATTAGGGGATCCACTTTTATATCCTCCCGGTGGTCTGGGAAGCCCTACACCCCAAGCCCCAAACCCTAAGCCCTAAACCCTAAAGCCAAATTCAGCCCTTTCTTGACCAATTCCTGCCTGCCTTGAGGCATCTTCCACAGGGTCCCGTTAGGGTTTAGAGTTGTCAGAATTTGATTGGTTTGCAGCTCATGCTCGTGCAATTGCACTCTTCTGCAAAAAATGAGCACGGCTCTTGCGCAAACATGGCCAACGCAGAGTCTTTCCAACGTCTGTGCCCATGTTAAGTTGGGCGATAGCCGGGCCAAGGAGCTGATGAAGCTGTCGATTTGCAGCTGCGTCCAGGACAAATCGGTCCACACAGCTGTAGCCTTCGCGCTGATGGTTGGGTCTGTCAACGAATTCCATGCAGCGTGGCAAACAAACTCGTAAAATGCCTCGATGTCCATGAAAGGGTGTGATTACGTAGAATAGCGTGGCTTAAGGTTTAGGGTTTAGGGCGTAGGGTTTAAGGTTTAGGGTTTAGAGTTTAGGGTGCTGCCACGGCATCCGATTCTGCATCGACGCCGACAAAGTCCATAGTGTACCCGGGGTTCCTTTAAAGGTTCCGAATCAAGGATTGAGGGATGTTCGGGCCTAAACCGTAAACCCTAAACCCTAAACCCTAAACCCTAAACCCTAAACCCCTAAACCCTAAACCCTAAACCCTAAACCCGTTCGGGGGCTTAGGGTTTAGGGTCAGGGACCACGATCTTCCGAGGTCCCTTAGTTGAGACGGTTTAGGGTTTAGGGTTTAGGGTTTAGGGTTTAGGGTTTAGGGTTTAGGCTAGAAGGGGATCCTTGTGCGGGGATCCTTCATATGTAAACCCTATAGGTCCCTCTAGACTCCTTACTCCCTAAAGGAGCCCTGACGGAGGACTATAGCTTAAACTGGAAGTGCATCCTTATAAGTGGATCCTTCATACACCTGAAATTCGAAGGGGATCCTTTTAATTGGATCCGATTTCAGATATATTCTTGGCTGACTTCTGAACCCATCCTAAAAATTAAACTTTTAGCATCCTTATTATACCCCAAAAGTTAAAGTCCTAAGAGCCAACCAGAAGAACGCCAAGTATTAACGCTAAAGCCTGCACCCTAAAAGCTCTGGGTCTGTGCCGCGAGAAGGCTTTGGTCTGACGGCACCAATTTTTCTGAACGTGGGCCGGCGAGGGTTTGGGGTTTAGGATCTAGGGTTCAGGGGTTTAGGGGTTTCGGGTTTGAGGTTTAGGGGTTTCAGGGTTTAGGATCTAGCGTTAAATGATGTTTTGGGTTTAGGTTTTAGAGGGCTTTAGGATCTAGGGCTTAAGGCCTACCTGTGACCCCAAACCCTACAAAATAGTAGGTTATGACCCCTTAATTAGAGGGCAGANNCCCCCCCCCCCCCCCCTGAAAACGATAGGTTTCTGGATCCCCAAGTAGGGTTTAGGGTCCTGGTCTGTGCCGGCGTGAGCCGCGCGGTACGGGAAGGAAGGAAGCAGGTGAGCTGAGCTTCAAGGACCCTGTAAGCAAGCCCGAAGATAGTGCCTGAACCCTCGATCCTAAACCCCTCTACCCCTGAACCCCACCTCAGCAACCCTTAACTCCAAACCCTAAAAACCCTAACC
>CAJNDV010023525.1:23394-28394 GCA_905221635.1 Symbiodinium sp. CCMP2456
TTTAGGGTTTAGGGTTTAGGTTAAGACTTCGGTTTAGGGCTTTTTGGGCTGATGAGAAGCTCTAATCAAGGACCCCCCAAGGTTCCCGCAGAGGTTCTGCGAAGAGTTCCGCAAGGGTTCTTATAACGGGATCTACAAACAAAAGTTCCATCAGGAGTCTAGACGCGGGTCTCTCTGCCAAGATTTTAGTTGTAAGGTTTCGTGCTGGAGGTTTCTGGTTTTGAGGTTTTGAGTGCAGGGTATAATTCGGTTTAGGGCGTGAAGAGCACCCAAGACTATTCCCCATTGGAGCTCCATGTAAATCAATTCTGTGTAGGTAAAGACTTGTGTTGACTCAACCAAACACCCCTAAACCCTACGAAACTAAGCCCTAAACCCCAAGATGAAAACACTAAAGCCCACACCCTAAACCCTGAGAGAAAATTAAAATCTTTCCGAATTGGTTGCTAGAGTCATGTAGAAAAGCTGCTCGAGATCGACCTTCCCCGCTTCAGGGGTCGCGAAGTCTTTTTCTTCAGGGTTTCGGGTTTGGGGGTGTATGTAGGGTCTAGGGGCTTAGGCCTTAGGGGCTTGGCATTGCGGTGTAGGGTTTAGGCTCGGGGCCGGTGATAGAGTGTCCGATGTGAACTGCCAGGCCCTGAAGCACTGACCCTCAACTGTAAATCAGGACGAGCACAAAGCAGGCAATAAGGGTGCTTCGACAATCATACAGATTTGTAGGTCCAGGTGGACTAACTTCCGAGCGTAATCAACCCCTTACGTTTTCAATCTGATTTCACGTGCTCGCCAGTCCGAAAACTACTTTCGCCCGCCTTGGCCGCATTCAGGCGCTTGAGACAAGAGAGCTAGTAGTTCACGGTTGAAGGTTGGCTAAACAGAAGAAGCAGGCTGTGGGGCAGCTTCCCGCACGTCGCAGAGAATGCACAAGGTTCAGGAATGTAATTCCCCTCATAGACGATAGATAGCTCAGACAAGGTGGCTCTGGGCCAGCCCAGGGTTCAGGGTTGAAGCACGCGGCGCAGACCCTGAACTCTCATAACTGGCTGCTCGAGTGAGTGACCATAAAGTCAAGCGAGCCTTTGCTATGATGCTGGCATGCTTCTTGTTGCTACAATCTTTCTGCTTTTCACAGTGTGTCTACTTGTAGGGTTGTTGCTGAAAGAGATGCTGCAGCCTTGCAGTGCAACCCACAGCGAGCAAGCCGTGCGCTCACGAAGGGGTCGGAGTCGTGGACTGCTCCGCACAAGCCGTACAAGGGCTCCATAGGTCGACGGTTCACCCTAAACCTTAAACCCTAAACCCTAAATATGAGCCTGGCTGGACCATTGCCGTGGAACCTCTGGTCTTCATCCAGGGCACACATGATTTGGGGTTTGGGGTGTAGGGGTCTGGGGGTCTATGGGTCCATCTTCTAGCATACTGTAGAGGTCCTGGAAATTAATACTACTGTACCTGAAAGGGCGCCCTAATTTGATACTAGACTATAGCCCAAAGCCCTATTCCAATGATTGAGGCCCCGAAATATTACTCGCGGATCTTCTCCTAGGCCACAGACGCATGGGGTGAAAGAATGCTGATGCTGGGACGCTCTTAAGGCAAATTCAGGGAAGATGCCCTAGATTCCCAGTCCTACCACCCGTGGAAGTAAACAGCTTCGGCAAGGCATCTAAGAGCAACCGAGACAGGGAGATCGGAGGGGGCTTGAACTTTGGTAGGGAGTAGACGTTTATCTGTTGGGATTGGAGAAGCTGTCTCCAGATGTCTCCAGATCAGTCTCTCGTAGACAGTTTTGGAAAGGCTGCTACTACGCAGGGGATATGGGTTAGATACATTGGACTGCTGAACAAGGTATGCCTCATCGATGTCCATCACGCGCAGGCGGCTCTGCAGCTCGCGATCCTCTTGCAAAGCTGCCGCAGACTACCCTCAAACCTGAAACCTGAACACTCAAGCCATTAAGCCCTAAACCGGAAAGGCGATTACCCTGAGCACGAATCGTTTTGCAGCTAGGACGCCGGTTTAGGCCCTAACCCCTAAAGCGTGAAGTCTCTCCCCTATCTTCTAAATCCCAGCTCTTGACACAGGAGGTCAGACAGGACAAGGCTCAGGGTTTCAGCCCGTGGCACGCCAACAACCGTCTTCTCCGCTGAACTCGAGCCGAGGGACACCG
The DNA here is from genome assembly GCA_905221635.1 of Symbiodinium sp. CCMP2456. Classification (NCBI taxonomy): domain Eukaryota; class Dinophyceae; order Suessiales; family Symbiodiniaceae; genus Symbiodinium; species Symbiodinium sp. CCMP2456. The sequence goes on from CAJNDV010023525.1 coordinate 25,565, forward strand.
TAGCCATGAGACGTTAGGGTTTGGGGTTTAGGGTTTAGTTTGGGGCTTGGGCAAAACTAAAGGGGGGCGAAGCACTCGAGGTGGTGTTCATTGACCTTGTTGCCCGGCTCTCTAGGAGTAAGTAGTAGAAGTGCAAACTCCGTGCTCAAGTAAACCTATATAGGTCATCCATCCCCAATCCTGACTTGAACCTCAATCTGAAAGCATGGTGGGTCCTTGCGCACTCCCTGGATCAGCTCAGACAAGGTAACCTTGGCTGAGGGGTGTTGTCCGCCTTGAAAGCCCAAACGTGTAAAACCCCTTACATACCAAATCGCAAAACCCTAAGCCGTATAACATTGAAACCCAAGACCCTGATCCCATAACAGTAACCTCAACCCTAAACCCTAAATCCAAAACAGTGCACCTAGACCGGCCGCCAAACCCCGACACAGCGCCAAACCTGGAACCTCAAAATTCGTGACAGGGCCAAGAGTTCTCCGGGCCGTTGAAATTCGGGTTAAACGGTTTGGGGTTTAGGAGTTGCGTTGGGGCTTCCTAAACTCTGACTTGTGTACTTACGACTGACGGGTCATATACCGAAAACTGGTGAACAAATCTGCCTGAAACCCAGCCTCCAGCACTGAACCACGTTTTCCGCGGCCCGAAATCCTGACCCCCTGCAGACACGAACAACATTTCAAACGCACAGCCTTGACACGATCTTATGAAAGAAGGCCAGGGCCCTTTTCTGAGGAGGGGCCTCACTGGGCCCTAAACCCTAGAATTTCTATCCCGTCTTCTTTAATCCCGAAGCTTCTGGCCTAAAGCTCTGATACTCCTGATTAGCCTCAACCATTTCCTAGTCGCTTATCATAGGGGCCGTAATGATCAGAACAGGATTCGGGGATCAGGTTGAGGAACCTGCTAATCTAGGGACCTTCATAATTAGAATATGGTTTTGGGGTACTTTGTGGCAGGATTAAAATAAAGTATTGAGGCCCCCTATACCATTTTAGTCCCTGGCTCAGACAACTGGTAGGTTTAGGGTTTATGGCTCACTTGTGGCTTTTCGCCTCTACATTATTGTTAAGAGGGCTCTGTTCCACCCGACTACGTAGGCCCACGAAACCCCTAATGTTACGGCTTTAGCGTTAAGTGCTTGAGCTTGCGCATGCAAGCGAGACATTGCGAATGCATGTATACCTGAGCATCGGAATACTCTGGAAACTCTTTTCAAAACACCTAGCTTAGACACATCTGTAAGAATCCCAAACGCCCAGACCTAAATTCCCAGTTCCTACCAAACCCGAACATTGCCCAAACCCTAAAGCTTAAACCAGAAACCCCAAGCCCTCAACTCTGAATCCGAAACCCCAAGCCCTAAACCCGAAACCCGAAACCCCAAGCCCTAAATCCTAAACCTGAAACCCAAGCCCCAAGCCCGAAACCCCAAGCCCCAAACCCTTTATGACTTCCCTGCCTTTGCCTAAAGAGCCCAGAAGCTCCATCCTCGTCCTCATCTTCCCGCTCAATGCGTTTCTTAGCAGCTCACGCGTGGTCTTTGAGGTTTAGGGTTTAGGGTTTTGGGTTTTGGGTTTAGGGGTTTTGGGTTTCGGGCCTAGGATTTAGGGCTTAGGATTTACCTTTACGGCCTAGGTTGAGGCTTGAAGGCTTACGCTCTTCGTGGCTGCCATTATTGCTGGTTTCTGCTACAGGGCGCACTCATGATGGCCACCAACCCTCCAATCCTTCGATATACTCTTAAACTCGCTAGTTAGGACAGGGCTGGTCGTCTTGATTTTGCTCTATGTTGTCAAAGTGCGGGCAACTATTCAAGCTTCTCTTGCCCAGATGCGAACATCTTGAGAAGCTGCTTCTTGTCGTCTTCGTGTGTGAATTCCAGCTCCTGCTGCTCAAGCGTACACAAACGAATCGTAACCCCTCAAAAGGGTCCCTACTCTAAGCTCGACCATTGCCCGAGCTTCCTCCCGATTGCGATCCGAAGACACGCTCCACTGATGGGGCTTCGTACGATTTCGACATCAGTTGTAGACTGAATGGCTCTCCCGTGCTCCTCACAGGCTCTGGGTGTGAGGTTTCGGCTTGTCGCATTGAGGGCGAGCCCTTGAATACCAAAATCTCCAAGTTCCCTAAACCGCAAACCCAAATGCCTCAGCCAGGTTCATCATGTCTCGGTCCTTAACCGCTTTGTCGGAGAGCTTTAGGCTCGAAGCTCTAGGGGCTCAGCGGCAAGAAGGTTTTTTTGGCAGATTGTACCAAAGCTGTGCAAGATGATGCGGTAGGCGCGTTGAGCTCTTGGAGAAGCCGCACGTGAGATTTCAGGAAGGGTTTGCCTTGAGAGCGGGCGAATGCCCGCACACGGGTGCATACACCCAATTCAGGCGGCCATGAGGGAATTGCCGTACTGCTGAGACATCTAAGCTGGCAGAGGGCTCGCGACAGTTAGAAGCAGGATTTCTACACATGAGCACATATGGCAGCACAGTTAGAAACTGCCTTGACTATCTGTATATATCAAGAAGCGGACTTCCAGATGGGCAAAAACAACAGCCCAGATGTTCGGTTCATCAAGCCCTCAACCCCAAACCCAAAGCATCATGCTTTCAACCAGATGGACCGATGGCATGAGCAGCACAGGCTGCAGGGTCATATTGTCGTGTACGACGAAGGCTCGCCAGATTGCTTGTTGCCACTTTGCGCCGCGTGTTGGCATGAGGCCAATTTCAATCGCACTTAATTTCTTTGTCTAGTTGTGAACTAGAGTCTTGATACATTTACAGGCAGTACGATGGTGGCTCGGCACAGTGCGAGCATGCTCACATGCTCA
>CAJNDV010023525.1:30894-59742 GCA_905221635.1 Symbiodinium sp. CCMP2456
GATTGAAGACGCTCACAGATTTTCATACTTGGGATCATTTGGGTGCAAAGACCAAGTCGACGATGCCTCCAAAGGGCCATAGCATCCAACTCCTACTTTGGGATTTCGTAGGCTGATGCTTGTTCTCAATTTACTTTGTTTTGCTGCAACTTTAAAACTCGAGTTCGGCGGCAAGAGACCGGGAATCATCCGAACCAGAACTGCGGTTGAATCGTCTAGAGCTCGATGTGCCCTGCCTCGTTGAAAACCACAAACACTCAGTCCGTCTAACTCCCCTGGACACGAAACCCTAAACCCAAACTCCTGAACCATGACAGCCTAAACCCTAAGAACCCTAAACGCTGCCGAGGCACAGCAAGAGGTTTGCTTCCATGATCGACCCAGTGGCTTTCGAGCACTGCGTGCAGGCTGCATCATTAAGACCTCTGCTTGCAGCAGAAGGGGTGGCTTTCAGGGTCTGGGGTGTATACCCTATTCGTTCGACGCTATTCTACCCTAAATACAGGCCAGGATTCGGGATCGCTTCTTCGGGCCCTGCATTTTAAGAACCCCCCCTCCAAAAACAAATCACCCCACAGACCAAAAAAATCCAAGAATCCCACAGAAAATGTCCCTCCTTAAGGATCTGCTTTAATCGTCGGAAGCCTGATCAGACTCAAGCCCGCGCCGCAACGATGCACAACGTCCCAAGCCCTGAAAGCAAAACATCCCGACTGTGGCAAGATCGAGCGGCAGCAGAGAGGATTCACGAGCTCCACCAAAAGCATCCTCGGCTCGGGCAGAGGATGCAGATTCACTCCCACACCGGAAAGCCTCTGCTGGCTGATATTTCTCAAGTCCACCAGGGTAGATAGCATATTGGCAAACATGCAGGAGTTAACTATCCCAGTGCCCCCCACTTTCATTATTGCACCTGCGCCGCCAGGGCTAGAGCAGTTGGTTTCTCAGTGTCCAGCATGATGCTTCAGTGCGAAGCTCCTTCTGGAAGTAGAGTCATGGCACTAAAGCAAATCCTGATGCACTCAAGACGTATACAAAAGTGGGTCCGTCCACTCTAAAATATAAAACCCTCCAACAAGGAAGTTCTCGTAAAAAAACCCGAACTCCTGAACCCACCGTTCCCCTGCTTGCGGCGCTGAAAGCGCGAACTTGGTGAGGGGAGCATTGGGTCGGTTATGGTCTCTGGCGTTGTTCGGGGTTGAAACTTGACTCCTTTATTTGCGGGTCCTGACTTTAAAAACCCCTTTTTTTGAACCCAGGCTCTTTGCTATCAGCTGGGGGGGGAGGCATGACAATTGTACGCCTGTCCTAAACCCTAATCGGGCTCTTTCCTTGGACCCTTCAGGTTCTTCTGACCCAAAAACCCTGAACACGACTCCCGGAGATCCAGGGTTCAATGCTACGCCTTAAAGCATCTAAAGGTATGACAGCCTTGGAAACCTGGCGGTGGGAGGACGGCTGGTTAAACGGATATGAATTCTAGGGATACTTGAGCTACCGACACCGTGGAACTCCCCATTGGCCTTTGGGCTTCCTAGTGCTGCCAGGGAAACGGTTACACGGGTTTGTGTTGTTGGTTGAGGTTTAGGGTTTAGGGGTTTAGGGGTCCTATTGCGGATGACTCAGAGAATCGAGTTGGCATGTCATTCTCCAGGGCTGCCGGGCAGAGTTCAGGCAATAGAAGAAGGCAAGCTGGCTATATATGATGCAGCAGAAATCAGGATGCCCGAATCCCTCAAACCAAGGAGTTTGCACAAACATCAACAGCCAGGACCATCGCCATGTCATGAAAAGAGGTATGAGATACTACACCTACTTTTTCAAGCATCAAGGCTAGGCTTAAGCTAGCTGCAAGTGTACCTCCTCCCTTAAAGAAAAACGAATACAACCAATAGTCATGTCTTGGGAGCTGATTCTGGAACTTTTTCCCTCCTACAAGGGCTTAAGGCTTGAGGGTTTCGGGCTCAAGGTTTAAGGGCTTAGGGTTTAGGGTTCAGGGGTTTAGGGTTTCGGGCTTAAGGTTTAAGGGTCAGGCTTCGGGTTAGATCTCGACGCTTTCGAACCGGAAGCTGGGTGGCATGCCAGGACTGTGGAACCCAGGGTTTAGGGTTTTAGGGTTTAGGGTTTAGGGAAAATGATTGGAGACAAAATGCATACAGCCGGAACGAATAAACCAAAAAAACAGTAGCCCCCAATTCAAAGCCAGGTCACCAAGATCCCTGTAGCAGGGCCGACGTCTAGGACTGCGGGGGCATCTTGCAGTGTGATGTGCGGGCTACAAGACGATACCACTAGCTCTTCAGACCTGTGTAATATGCAAACTCAAAACCCTACACCCTAAAGCTAACTCAAGGTCCCTGAATTGAAAATATCGATGAGGCACGCCCACATGGTCATCATGCCGAAGCAGAATAGCAAAGACCATGCCAAGGTTCTCCTGCGACTCGCTGCCCGAACTCCGCTAAGACTTGGGCTGTACATGCGAAGTCTGTAAGCTTTTAGTTTAGAGTTTTGGGGAGTTCAAGTCTGATGAGTAATGAGCCATTTGTGATTTAGTAATATTTAGTATCGGGACCTAGGAGGTCTTTTGCATTCCTTAGAATCTTAGAAGCCTTAGCTGATTCAGGCCTATACTCCCGTCAGAATGCCAGAGTCAGCTTCATTCTGAACTTAGCTCTTGGTCGTTGGTGCTTTTGTCATCGGTATAGAAACATCTCCGCAGCACAACGCCCTTAGTTCTCCTGCTTTTCCGGTAGGAAGTTGGCTTAACGTCCCCGTTCACGACTTCTGCTGTTGCTGGAACTGCTGCTGCTATCTCCGCCTACTGCTACTGCAAAACTGCTACAACCACCACCACCACGATGAAAGCGATTACAACGACGACGACGACTGCTTTTGCTGTGGATGCTCGTCGTAATAGTCCTGGACGACGGCTACTTGTGTCTGCCGCTACAGCCTGTTGCTACAGCTGCTAATGCTATACTGCGTGCCTGCAGGCTGCTCACCTACACCTGTTTCAAAGCTGGCTCAGGTTTAGGGTTTAGGGTTTAGGTGTGTGAAAAAGAACACGAAACTAACCACCGCGAAACCAGAAACCAACACAGAAATAGTTGCCGCCGAGAAGCGCGCAGGTGCTGAACATAGTTATCCTGAGCGGCTTCGTGGCCTTGTGCCCTCAAACTTTGGGAAGGTTTAGGATTCCGGGCAGAATGCTTAGGGGATGTGTCTTACGAGCTATAACCCTTTACACCCGGAAGCTGCTCCATGCAAAGGCGTGGGCTTGGGGAGTTTGTATGCATGCGGCTTTGTTTTGGGGCCTTGCTGTTGGGCTGGGGGTTCAGGGTTCAGGGTCGACAGGTTTAGGGTTTGGGGCAGTCCTTTCAGCTGCCTGTGGTCAGGATAATGCAAGAAATTACCAAATGCCCCTGAAATCTCCGGTTCGAAACAGGTTTTACGAACTGCCTCCTCATGCTTGAACCCTTAGCTCTAAACTGCCCTAGACGGTTCAAGGCGGAGGGGCAGAGGGTTTAGGGTTTCAGAACGACTGCATCTTCTGAGGTTCAATGGCTCAGAATGGAGCAAAGCCGAAACCAGGTCTGATGTCTTCTCTTGTTTCAAGTCTCTCTCTCTCTCTCTCTGCCGCTGCATCCAGAGGGTCTAGCAGTTTAAAGGCTGGAATCTAGAATTTTACTCATGAGTCTGTAGGTGCCAAATCTAAGAAACTGGGCACGTCCTGCAAGTGTAGTCTAGTATTATCCAAAAATCGGCGAGCTTCTGCCCAACCGTCCAAAATTCCTGGAACCTATCTGCCTACGCCCCGAAGAAGATAAGCACCTGTATCTTACGCGTTCAGCAGACAAGGTTTACAGCATAGTCTGCCTGCACTGTAGGGCTTCAGGTCTACGGGCGAAGGCGTTGCTCGGATGATGCGACCGTAAGCCCGAAGCCGTAAACTCCAATAGGGTTTAGGGTTTAGGGTTTAGGGTTTAGGGGTTTAGGGTTTAGGGTTTAGGGTTTAGGGTTTAGGGTTTAGGGTTAGCCTAGACCATGACCAAGCGGCATCTTTCTCAGCTCACGCAAGGACCTGGTCTTCCGGACGAGGTTGGCCAGTCGGCAAATCCGGACCACACGCAGCATTCGAATGTCACGGAAGAAGTAGAGGTCCTCATGTAGGGTTTTCGACTCACACACTCGGACGCAGGCAGGCATGGCTTCATAGGGAGGGTTTTAGGGTCTTGGATTTAGTCATGCTCAGTCCTAAAACAAAACCCCACCACTGCCTTCGAGAGAAGCGCGAATCCAGGCTTCAACTGTGTCTGAGAGTTGTGCACAACTACGTGCAGGGAGGGAGTGCGCGCACCTCAAGCGACAATCTCTCACACAGGCCCCAAAAACCCTAAACCCTAAACCCCAAACCCTTTGGTTTAGGTCACTTCCGAAATCCGAATCCTTGAAATGCTGATCCACAGAAGCCTGGTGTCCAGTCTGGGGTTAGGGTTTAGGGTTTAGGGTTTGGGGTTAGCTATCCCCAAAAGGGGCAGAGCCCTTGAGCTTGAATTCTGGCAAAAGAGCACCGAAGCTGCTGTAACTCCGTTAGGCAAGAAAAGCAAAACCCAATTGGCCCAAATCATACTTATGAAATCCAAGTTCCTAGGCTGAAATTCGGCACCCCAAATCTTTGCCAACCCCAAGACTAGGACTGGGACAAAGCCCGCACGATGCTGGGAGCACAGGTTCTCTCTTGCTCAGAAACTGACGGCCGGCCAAGCTTAGGAAGGTCTTTTGAGCTTAGGTGTTTGAAATTGAAGTGGGGATTTTAAGAGTTTCGTCAGGGTATGTATTCTGCTCATCACAGCACTTGATACTAATCAACTGACAATCGCATCCTTATTGGTATCTTCTCGTTGTTTCTTAGGTGTTTGGGTGCTTGCTTTATTGTGAAGCCCGCCTCTCGTCCCATCTGGTAGATGATGAGTTCCACCCAGCCACAGATCAGCACAAACCTCGCATGTTGCGCTATTTCCGAATCATCCGCATCAGGGTACCGAAGTGCTAGGATTTCGGCTTTAAAACCCCCGCTCGAGTGAGCAGCCCCTTCAAGGCTCAACCCTGGGTTATTTCAGATGTCATCCGGTTTCTTCTTGCTTCTTGGGAGCCACAAAACCTAGATCCCAAAGCACGAAGCCAGCCTAATACATAAATTCCTAAAGCCCTAGAAGTTCATGAGCGAGGAGCGCATCCAGCCACGTTGTCAACTCCCTTAGGAACTTGAGCTTCAGGAGCCAGGTGTTCCTGTGGGACCGTGGTCTGGTAAATCTCAGGGATAGGATTTTCGTAGCTAGTAGTTGAGCTGAGGCTTCGATTCAACCGATTGAATGCAAAGCTGTGTTTCACTCTCGGCCCTCGGCCTCGCAACAGAAATCCTACGTTAACTTACCATGCCGGGTCTTGGTCTGTAGTATACTACGCTAAGCTACCAAGAAATAGGTTGAGGTACACCGCCAACCGTAGTAGAGAGTTCTAAGCCTACCGAGAAATTGGTTGTGGTAACCGTTGTGGTACTTCAGGCAGAGCAATGTAAAGTTTCCAGGCCCTTGTAAAGCCGTTTCGCCAAGGATCAGAGCGAACTCCATGGTGTACACAACGATGCAAACGATCATGACCTCCAGCTTAGGTTGCCATACGGGCTGCTAAGTGGGTTCAAATAGGGGACAGTATGATGGGTTACTATTACGCGCGAAGGGCCCAAACAAGCAAACTGGTTCGTCTTGGGGTCTTTTGACAACATGGAGCTTCGACTTGCGATCTAACAGGACTTCCGCTACGAGGATCCTTTTTCGTAGAGGCATGGAGCCGCAACAAATGTTTTGGAACTGGCATCTGGGGCCTCTGGGGCTTGGAATTGAGCATCAGGCTCGGCAGCGGAATAAGGGCTATGGTTGGCAGGTGGGAACCTGAAGCAGTAGACTAATCTACTAAGTCTGTTTGACGGACCAGTATTGAGGTCCTCGAACCTGAATCTTGAAATCTGAACCACAACGAGAATATTTAAAACGCTTGAGCCCCAAACTCAGGACAAGGGATTAGAATGCACTAGGAGCCAAACCTAACGCTTGAAACGAAAACCCGGACAGATTCAAGGTTGGGCCCTAAAGCGTCAAGAAAACCAACAAAGCTTTGATAGAACCCCTACATCCTTGAAGGAACCGGACCGTAAATTATAAGCCTCTGCACTCTCATATAAGGTGAGGGCTCCTCGGTTCGAGTTGGCAGCGTACGGTTTCCTAGGATTTTGTTCCTGCTACACACCAAGCAGCGAGCATCGACCAAGGTTGGGTGGGTTGAGGTTTTAAGGCATGGAGCTTGGGGTTTGAAGGCCCGAGGTTGGTAATGTCGGTTTTTGAACGGTGTGACGTGTTTTACTAGATTACAAATTTCCAACTGTGCAGCGGTCAAAGCCAGCACACCCCACACTGGTACACAGATGAACCATGGGAACGGTGTTTATCGTCAGGACCTTGCAAAACCACGTCATGAAACCTGTATAGAAAGGAATCCTGGATACTTCAGCCTCGACCAAACGACATGCGCCACACTTGCTTGACGGATTATTCCTAAACCCTCCGTTGCGGCCCAAGCTTGTCAAGTTTCTTCGGAAAAAACAGGCTGCATTTGGGATGAAAGACGTTGTATAGTAACTGGTGCAACAAGCATAGAGGCTGCATCCCGAACGTTGACGTCCTGCACTGCAACCTACGAGCGGCTGATGCTTTATCCAGAAAGACACAGGTTTTGCTGTTCGACAACCTGTTCTGCAGGTGCCGTGTCCTTGCAATCTGCACTGCCTACGTACGACGAGTATGACAACACTGAGAGCTTTCTTGGCACCCGCAACAGCTGGCGAGGACTTCCTGTGTTTTCGGTGGGGAGAAATCAGCGTGGAGTGATGCCAACGATCGTAGCAAAGAAGACTGCGGTCTTGAGAATTCCAGCCGTTGGTTCGATGCGGCTTCGCTGGTGAATAGTAAGTAGGTCATATTGAGAAAAACGGCAGGACTTTGTTTGTTATGCAGTTAGGTCAGACTCCCACAAGTCCGGCACCAGAAAATAAGGCCCAAAGCAAGTAGCCCCTTCAAGGCTTGAGGTCGGTGGTTACAGTTTGGATGGTGATATTTAATGCAGGTGCTAGATGCCCGCTGCGGCAGTTTCAACTGGATTCCAGGAACGGCGACATGCCCGTGGGGAAAAGCGCTCTTGTATAAGTTTCCCGAAGCCTTTGACGAAATGTACATCAATGGTCAATGCCTCATCGCCACTGCTATGGCATATGCCTTGTATAATCGAATAGCATCTGCATGAAACATCTGCCAAGATGGGTGAGTACCCGGAATAGGTCTTACAACTAGAACTCACAATCTGCAAGCAGTTACGCAAAGGATCCTACTAGAAGTGTAGAAGGGTCCTTCATGGCGCATCATGAGGCACATTTCGGTACGATTGATGGTTTTGGGTTTTCAGGGTATGCTAATTTGCTCCAAAAGATCTTTGGGATTCTGCCTGCAGCTTGACGCAAGAAAACCGCCTATTGCAAAGCGATGCCCGAATCAGAAACGCGGACATAAATCTTCCAAACCCGAGGCCTAAACAGCCTAAACACTATACTCCAAAAATGATTCCCCAAGCAAACAGGACCGAAAACCAGTCTCCGGATGTGGACGATTCTGTTGCTCTCAAGCCCCTCGCCATCGACAGAAAGAGGGCTGCAAACAGTTGCAGAGAATGCCTCAAGGCCTCCACCTCCGAAACGAAGGATTTTGGATCGCAAGGGCCTACTCGAACAATTATTCAATCCAGAGCAGGGAATGAACAGCTAATCCTCAGACATCCAACCCTAAACCACAAACCTCCCGTCCGCAGGTCCTACTGCCTAGATGTCCAGAGCATCCAACCCAGCCTGTCGCAAGCCTCGAGTGCCTGGAGAATACAGGCCCAAGCATTCCGAGGCACGAAGGCCTCCACCCTGCTTAGCTGCTTCAGGACACCAACCCCACGTCCCCACGGGGCGGTGGGGCTACTCCCCCTCAAGCATTCTCAAACCCTTCACGAGTGTTCCCCGCACGCCGATAAGTTCAAACTCCTAACCCAAGGCCCTTCAGTGCCTTCAGACTTCATTATATGCACTCCTTAGGGGCTGAGTACCCTAGCCCAGAACAGGTTAACCTCTTCAATTATAGTAGGATCATATAACCAAAGGTTAAAGGTTATCTACTCAGCTACTAGGACTCAAACTGGCTGACGTCGTATGAGTATTGCTTCCCAGGAGCTGTGTTTAGTGCCGGTGGGACCGCCCGCCCAGCAGCCCTTTCCTTAAAGCTGTACAAGCGCTCGAACGTTCCGGACGAGGCAGCCGAGAGGCTATGCATTTATACGTCTACCTTCCGAACGATGTTCACATATGTACGTACATATATACATGCATATGCATCAATGTGTACAACAATACGCAGGCACGCACGGCTAAACGATCAAAGGTGTGAACTCTGATTACCTGACCACCAACAGGAAGTATCGTCAAGCCTCATCGATGTCTATGCAGGTGACGATCAAGTCGAAGAAAATCACGCCAGCAACGATGTTGGGAATCCATGCTCCTGGGGTGATTGAGCATGAGTCACCCCGGCCGTTCGAGATTCCGGAGTAGATCGCGCGTACTTTGGTAATAGTTCATGACGCAAACAAATACGATGTTGATAGACAAGTCCTACATAATGCTCGGAGGACATGGCAATGGCGATTGCCCACCCCGATCAGAACTCCATTGCAACTGTGTTTATTCCTGTGCTACTTTTCGATGTTGTTTGTCAGCGCTGTTCGGTTTTTTGCTTGGCGCAGCAACTCGCAAAAAGCATCTGCCGGCTTGTTTCTGTATGCTCTTCGGTATCCCGGTCGACAAATCAAGCATTCTCCCGCCAGGACCCAGAGACCCGAAGCAAAGCAGGTGCCTCCATAGCCTTCAACTTTGAACTCCGACACCCCACCCACCCATGCCACCCAAAAGAACTTCGGCCGAGAGTGACGCAATGAAGACCGAACTCTCCAAGGCCGGCTTACCACTGCACAGTGTCACGAAGCTTCTTCTTTATGATAGCTACCATGTGCACTGAATGCCAGCTGCCCTACATGCCAGACCACCGACTTCCAAACTATATGCTACTGCCGGAAGGAGGAGCACAAAGATAGCGTCATGCAAAAGCACACATGCGGGCCCAGCCCACAGGCTTTGGGATGCTTCGGGACTGCAGCGCAGTCACTGTTCAGATACATCATCGTGCGGAAGCATCGCGAGCCTTTGCCAATGTGAGCATCCTCCGGTCAGATGTGGATTTTCGGGCTGGGCTTCGGTCTTCAATGCAAAGAGGGTGGGTGGCTAGGGGTGCTAGAAGGGACACTGATATGAAGGTCACTGAAAAGCTCACGATAAGGGTTACTATAGAGGGGCTTGTCTGGTCGAGGTCTGAAATTCGGTCTGGTCCTCTGCAGAAAGCCAGAGGGTTGCAGGCTCCTCAAACTCCGGGCCGGGTCTTTGCATCCCCAAAAATGCACGGATCACCCTGAAGGTTGCAGTTTACACCCGGGTTCACCCTGATGGCCTTCTGCTCCGCCTCCACTCTGACAAAGGAACCCATCTTCATGGGCGGTGCCTGGCATCTGCCAAACCCAAAACCCCAAAAAACCCTGACCCCTAAGCTAAACCCTAAACCCTAAACCCTAAAATCTGCCGACGCTTACTGACTGCTTTCTGTCTGGTGCTGGCTTCTGCTGCCACAGGTTTCTGAAGCCTTAAACTCAGCCTGACAAGCAGAGCACAGAAACGTTGGCCTCCAAAACCCAAACTCCAGCGCAGCACCTAAACTACCTGAACTTGAAAGACAAGAACATGCAAAAGCTCGGGAGAAAAGACGCGCTCGGCCACACATTCCCCAAGGCCCGAAAAATCTTGCCAGCCAATAAAGCTACTGCCACGCAGCGCCCATCCTCCTACATCAAGAACCAAATCTAATCCCACAAAACGACTAGTTACTTCTTCACACCAATCTGTTTACACCCTGATGATTCTCGGCCCGGCTTCAAGGACAAACTCAGAACCCCTTTCAAAGGCCTAATGACCACTTCCTATATGGTCCTCAGGCATAACACAAGGGAGATTCCTCACCTGAGGGGTATTATAACTGCTGGGGTTGGCATGGTTATCTTGGAAGCTCTCAACACCGTCGCGGAAGAAAGGCAGCGATGTTAACCAACTCCGTCGATCTCAATATCAAGAAACAACAGACGTCTCCCGTAAACCAGCATCGTTTAGGGTGGCGTTTCCATGGCCAAATTCAGGCAGGGCTGTTCATGGCGGATCTACATTGGAGCCTCTGAACCTACACATCGAACACTCTAAACCGAAAGTCTGAGGCTTTTAGCCATGAAGTGCTGAGGGTCTGCAGTCGCCTTGAGGGTGAGATGCATAAAGAACTAAGACTGGTCGACAGCTCGAGTTCTGTGTCGTAGAATAGTTAAAGGAAACTACAGGTGGGGAGTTTAGGATATTTTGGGCTTCTATAAGGCTTCTATAAAGCTCCTATAACGGCAACTATCTACCTGAAAATGTCCTAGAAATAGGACCCTATAAACCCCCAAACCGAAATATGCCCCAAGAGGAGATCTTGCCTGCGTCAGGCTCGAAGAGGAGACCTTGTCCCTGGCAAGAGCGGCTCTTTTTGAACCCCCAAAACAAACCCTCAGTACACCGTAGAAGCCCTGCAACCTGCAACCATAAAGCCGAAAACCACGATTTTTTCGGCCCGAAAGCCCAGACGCCTGACATAGGGGCCTTAATAATTAGACTAGGGTTTTCGGGTCCTTTATCGTATAATTATCAGAAGGACCCCCCCCAAAATAATACAGGTAGTTTTTGCGGCCCCAAAAATAGTCGGGTCCGGGGGATGTCGGGGTGTAAAGTCTAGATAAGTCACATGACAAAGTGATCGCTAAAAGCGAGAAACTCTCTAAGAGCTTTGTTTGGAGACCACACCCTAAACCAAAAGCCCAAGCCCTTCTGAAACCGGACTTGATGACTGCCAGCTTTGCCTCTTCTGCCGTTGTTCAGCCGAGGCCCGAAAGTCCAAGCCCTAAACTCTCAACCCCTAAAGCCTAAAAGCCCTAAGCACCCAAAAGAGCTCATCAACAGAAGCCTGTGTTCAAATCTGGGACTGCAGAAAGCCCTAAAGCCCAAAAGCACCTTAAACCCTAAGCGGTGTCTCCACTATCCACTCTCCATGACTGCTTTCGGGGAGGTTGCCCCTGACCAGCCTCAGGACCTCAGAGCCTAAGAGATGACCATTAGGGGTTTAGGGTTTAGGGTTTAGGGTTTAGGGCTTAGCGCGCAGATGGCCACTCTTAGTTCCCAAGCGATGAAGTTGCTTATCTTACTGCCCGTGATTCGGATCGGCAAATATGACGGTGATGCACAGGAGCATGCAAGTTAGTCACACTGCGATCAGTCGACACTACAGTTCGAATATGCATTACATCAGGTTCATACACCGAACAAGAGAAGCAAATGATGTCTGTATGCATGCCTCTGTGTGTGTGTGTGTTTAGTGTAAGGTCAGAAATTGTGGGACTCAGTATACATCCCCGAAGGTGCCGAAACACACATTTCAGAAATGTCGTCTTGATCACGCCCTGGGTTTAACACGGGCCCCCTGTGCTGCAATAGGAAGAGGTGACCTCATATGAATAGCCTGGACGACACAGTACCCAACGCCCGAAACCGCGCTTGACTAAACCGCCGTCGCCAAAAAGCGTACCCAAGGCTCGACAGGCACGCAACCTCAATTTGAAAGCCCCGAACAAGGCTAGAATCTAGAACCCTTAGACTTACGAGCCTGCAAGCTCATTCCCATCACCCCATAGCCCGCAGCCTCACTCCTGAAGCCTTCTAGCGGGCGGCTAAGATTAGGTCAAGGCTCCGTGTTGCGCGAGGATCATCGGGGGCATAAAAACCTGGACCTGAGAAGTGGCGATGGAGTTCTCACGGAAGCTTGGGCGCTCGGGGTTCTTGAGTCTCAGGTCTTCTTGGTTCTCGGGACATGCACAGAGTGGATGTGTGCAATTAGGATGTTCTACATTCCCTCCAGAGTTGTGAGTTCCATGCATTCCTCTGGCGTGCTGGGATTCGAGGGTGGATGCTCATGCACTCGCTGGCAAAGATAGCCAGATGATGGAAGCTCCTGCACGTGAAATGCAAGAAACATATAGGATTCCGGCTCACGGCTGGGCGGACAGGGTGACTGTTTTGGACAAATAGCTAGACTACTTAGAGATGGCATAATAAGTGGCAGACCTGGAACTCTGAGCTCTGAAACAGAGGCAGTTACCTGAATCACTGAGGACAATACCTTGCTTTGCTCTCTGATGTAGGTCCCTTTTGGCCATGGATCAGACCTAATTCTCTTATTGTGGGGGTCCAAGTATGGACTAGACTATTGGGTTTACGCCTTTAGGCACCTCTCATACCATCAAGGGTCGAGGCGCTCCAGTGGCTGGAGGACCGGGACCCATCCGAGTACCCATCGTCCATGTCGACGTTCAAAAAAATTCAAGGCTCAAGACACACGGCCACTTGCCGGCACCCACACATGGAGAATCAGGGATGCTATGAGACCGTTTGGAATGCCGGAGCAATATCTTTTCAGATGGCAGTGGCCAATGGCACATGCGCTATCGGGTAGACAATCACTGCGCCGTCTGTCTAGTAAGAGAGGCGGATCGCCTTGAGAGATTGAGCCGGCAGAACGACCTGAAGATTTGCCTGTGACCTACCGGCTATCGGCTCTAGGCTGCATGCAACGGCCTGAATAGAACAAAGTTCCGAAGCACTATACCAAGGAACCTTTAGCCAATAATATACCTTGTGCATTAGGATCATATAAACTTCGGGAATTCACCTCCAGCGTTCTTCACAACAGGACTCCCTGGACCCTCATGCTGCAATTCCTCTGATGATAGTTCCAAGGGAAGTCATAAGCCTTTACCCTAAGGGTCCAAGTACCTAATAATCATATACTCTCCCAAATAGTAACCTACATAACTACTATCCGAAACCTAAGTACCTGATTATTGGGTCCCTTGCCCTAAACCCTAAACCCTGGGGATAGTTTTTTGCAGCTGCGACTCCTTGATTGCTGACCGTACACCCTAAACGGCCCCGGCCCAAAACCCAATGCCCCAAACCCTATGAACCCTAAACCCTATACACCCTATAAGCCCTCAGCCCTATATAAACCCTATACACCCTATAAACCATAAACCGATATTTCATGAGCCACAGGGGACTGGAGGCTCTGGCCTTGCAAAAGCTTCACTCTTTCAGGGTGCGCGAATCATGGTCCAGATGAATTCGGGCGTAGGATATATAGATATATACATATATATATATGGTTTAGGGTTTATAGGGCTCAGGGTTTATATGGTTTAGAGCTTATAGGGTTTAGGGTTCATAGGGTTTAGGGCTTATAGGGTTTGGGGCTTTTATGTCTTGGACGAGGTCATGCAATGAGTTTTCGGCAGCGCGGTTGCTATACTGCTATGCCACAAGCAGGGACGCCCACGCTTTCCGAGCTAAGAATTAAGAGTCCGGTTCGTGGGGAGTTGCAGCAGCAATGACCCTTTCAGGTCCTGGAGGGGATGTTGCATACGTCCCTTACCTTAGCAGCCTAACACCCGCACCGGGGCGGGTGCCCTTGTTCCAGCTTCTCTGTTGCGAAGTGGCCAGAAGATGATAATTGCAACGACCTATAGGCTTCGGTTGACTGGTTGACTTAATGGGTTTGGGGGACATCAGGCACCATCGCAAGACTCGCATCTCAGCAGCTGTTTGTCCACGCGCTGGTTCTTTGCAATCGATACGATCTCACAATCGCTTAAATCCAGGGCAGCATGGTCGTTCCCGGAACTTCCAAATCCACTTACAGCCACATTGCGCCTAGCAGTTACGCACTCTAGTGGACGGCCGGTCATTCCTTAGACGTACTTTGGGAGACTCAGGTGGGCTACGGTTTAGGGAATCCAAGGGTGAGCAAAGTTTTCGATTCAAGCATTAGCAGGTTCCCGCATGCAGAGCTGCAAGAGTGCACCCTGCAGAATGCGGAACAGGTTGGGGATATGCAATGCTGGACTCCTCTCAGATCACATGCAACAGTACTGATATCAACAACATGTGACTGCAGCTCCAACAACAATACGGATCTACTGTGGCGATTCGGAAAGTTTCACTGGCTTTTGGGAGATCCGGTTTGCTCCACACTCTCCTGTGTCAGTGGCTGCAGAACAAGTACAAACCCGGAACCCCAAAATGCCCGCAAAACCTCAGTGTCGCTCTCTGATATCCCAAACCACAAGCATTGATTGTACCTTAAGCTGTTGCTCTGCGAAGCAAGAGCTAGATGATGAGATCGAGAACTGCAGCAGTGATTGATTTAATCAGTTCAGACTCTCTCTCTCTCTCTATATATATATATATATCTATAAACGAACTATAATACAGACTAGAATCTTGTTGTCATCGGGCTGTAGCGCACGCGCTGTTGTTTTTGCTTGTGGTGCTCGTCCTGGTCATGGTAGTGGCGATGACAGGGATGATCGTCCTGGTCTGGCTCTGTTTCTTGATCCCTGTTGTACTTGTCACTAAATGCTGCTGTCGATGATGCAGGTGTCGTTGTCGGCCGGAGGGAGATTGCTCCTGTTGTTCTCTACAGTTCCTCTTTTCGCTCAACTCGAAGCACTCTCGTCGTAGTCCTGGTGGGCAGAAGCATGCCTTTCGCAAATGTCCAGCTAAGTGTAACGGTTGTATGCATGCGAGCCATGCCAAGTTTTTCTGCTGCTGCGAGGGCGATGCTCAGAAGGGTGCCTGCGACGCCGACAACGAGCATGATGCGGGCTAGACTTTCGTTTATGATGCTGATGATGGGGATTTGGCAGCGATGATGCTGATGGTGATGCTCGGACAGCTATGAAGGTGATGTTGGATGGTGACAACGTATGTGTGCTAGTCAGAAGACCAAAGCCCGAAGGCTGAACGCTACAAAGGCCCTGCCTACACCCTGAAACCCTGCAGCCTAAACCCTTATGCCCCAAACCCACCCTAAACCCTAAAATCCAAAACCCAAAACCCTAAAACCTTCACAAGCCGGGTCAAAGTCAATGGAAGTCTTGAGCAAGTCCCTGGACCTTGGCATACCGGGCGCTTTGCAAAGGCAGCTTTTTGCTTTGAAGGTCTTGTTAATGTAGGGGCCTTAATAACTAGAATAGGGTTTTGGGGTATATGATACTATATTTAGAGTAATCATGTAGGGGCCTTAATATTTAGAATAGGGTTTGGGGGTATTGTATACTATAAACCCCCAAAACAGAACTGGTCATTATTTACGCCCCTACATTACTTGTTAGTTCTGGATTTTGTGGGTCTTGGGTTTCGACTCTCACGCTTGGGTTTGGAACCCAGGTCCTCAATTCCCTATGTCTCAAGCCCACCGCGCTTAAACTTAACCTCCCTGACTCAAGGCCTTGGCTATAGAAGCCATCACACCAGAACCTATGCCCCGGATGCGTAGGACGACTACTGCGGCTTGAGGGCTTCAGGGTTCAGGTATCAGTGTCTTTGGGGGTTTAGTTTAGGGCTTTCGGCTTAGGACACGGGTTTTAGGACATTAGGCAGCCGAGGTTTCGGTTTACGATTTAGGGTCTACGGGTTACGATGTGCGACATGAGGTCCCAAACATCTAGCCCAACGCAAACCTCTGAACCGCGAACCCGAGTCCCCTCAAAGCAACAAGAACTGAACACAGTAGGCCTCGGCTTTTTGAATACATGTTGGGGTTTAGGGTGTAAGGCTCAGGCTTGAGAGCTTATCGTTCTGCAAACCCTGAATACCTTCGGTGTTCTTAGGATGTGACGCCCGTGGCAGTGTAACGCCTGCACAGCCAATGCAGGGCAAGCTGGTGAACTGAAGGAGCAGGAAGTGTCTCCAGGTATGGAATCAGAATATTTTTTCCCGTAGTATTGTATAAATCCTGATTCTTAGCATTCCCAAACACATACAACCTGGCTTTCAGTGGGCATTCATGGGTTCGACCCACATTCAAGGATGTTTAACACATTTAAGTTGGGTGCCTTTCTGTGGCTACACCCTAGGCCCTACCCCCCAAGTTGAGACTGATGAGAGGCTGAGAAAATCTCTGCTTCGGTATGACAGCATCAGCGGGTTCCAACGACTAGGGAAACCCAATAAGCCCTAAACCCTGTTGGGGCCCCCTGTCGTCCGAAACTTCCATCTGACAGCAAGTTAAACCATTCTTTTCGAGCCTGGGATCTACATACATGGCCTCAGCCTTGTAAGTGTCCGAACGGAACAAACCTCAAGCCGAAACTCCTTCCAATTTTGCAACTCCGCGGGCGTATGCTATGTAACAGCCCACTGAACTTCTTGAGCGGTACAGTCGAAACCTAGACCTTACAAGCCCTGAAGCCGAAATCCTGAAACCTGGCTTTGGGGTTTAGGAGCTCCAACCAACAAGCTGCCAAAAGAATTACAGTTTACAGCCCTAGACGATAGTTCTCTAAACGTGGCATCCCTGACCCGATGGTCTTGCCGTAACCTGCTGTCTGCCATGAGATCATACGCCGGGGTGTTTCTTA
This sequence comes from Symbiodinium sp. CCMP2456, assembly GCA_905221635.1. NCBI lineage: Eukaryota > Dinophyceae > Suessiales > Symbiodiniaceae > Symbiodinium > Symbiodinium sp. CCMP2456. The sequence continues at coordinate 47,641 of CAJNDV010023525.1, forward strand.
GGTTGTCTTCTCACAACCTGCCTTGCCATGAAACACCGAAGCTCTTATATCAAATTTGCATATCTTACTCACATGCGGCGCAACATAGGCGAGACAGAGACAGAGCGAGAGAGAGAGAGAGAGATGTGTGTGTATGCAAATATACGCGCGTGCATACATATATCTACATGCATCGAGACTTTGTGATAGTTGTAGGTGATATGTGTGTGTGTATATATATATATATGTTCCCGTATCTTGTTGAGTTCTTGGTTGTTTGTTTATCCAAGCTTCCAAGTCATATGCAAGCAAGGAAGGCCACTCCGTCCTTCTAGACCCGACGCATAGGCCCCATAGTAGTTCCTTTGTGGGATTACTTTACAGGGTTCTAAATATGAACCCCCCAAAAAGGAACTACTATGGGGCCTATGGGGAAAGCATGCCTTTCCCGCGTCCAGCTTTCCCCACTCGGGAGTTTCCGCAGTCGGAGGTGAGCTCAGGTGGCTCGTGCTGCATGCTCCTATGTACAGTATCTGACATACCAGTGGACTGCTGCAAAGGGGCCTGGAGTGTTGGAACATTCTGTAAAGGCTAGAGAGCACCAGTGCAGTTCAGGGTTTAGGCTTCCAATTTGGGGAGTCTCTCACTGTCACGGATCTGAAGATTAGTGGGGATCCCATCTTCCTTGTTTCGAACCTTCCCTGTTGGGGTCATCCAGGAGGTCCTGCTTTTCGCATCAAGTATAGGGGCCTTAGTGAATAGGGCTACACTACAATGTTGTGACCCTTGTACTGGTGTCTCAATTACGTCCTGTTCGAGGTTAGGTTTCTCTTGGTCCGGTCCTAGTTGCGGGCCTTGAACTTTGGCGTGCCTCTTGTTTTGTAGAGGGCTTCAACCCTTTGGCCCATGCAAGCCCATTACCTCCGGAATCGGCAACCCTGCAGCCGTTTTCACAACAGTCTCATCTGTCCAAACCCTATACCATACCTTTCTAAACCCGTAACCCCGATTATGTACATTTACTTTGGCCTGAAGTTGCACCCAAATCCCGAAACTCACACGGAACCATTGCCCTTCATTATGTCTAGGCTACGGCTTAACAACATCTTCAGCACACACGCACAGACAAACAGACAACTGGGAGGCTCCATCTTCGCTGCTCCAAACCCGAAAGCCCCAAAATCCTGAACCCCCCTAAACCCTGGGTTTAGGGTTTAGGGTTTAGGGAGTTTAGGGAAAGTCCTGAACCCCGTAAACCCTTTTCTACACAGGCTTGGTTACTGCTCGCCCGGCCAGATTTCCCGCAGCACATCGCACTAAACCCCAAACCCTAAAACCCAAAGCTAAGACTCCTAGACTTATGGTCACTTCGCCGCCCTTAGAATCAGAATTACAAAACCTATTCTTATTAATCCCCTGGAATTATATATATGTATATATCTAAGCAAAAATTAAAATAGTTTTAAACTGAAAAAATCCAAGAGCAGTAAAGGTCAAGGCCCGGCTCACTCCGGCGCCACTTTGGCCTCAGAGCAGACGCTTCGGGCTTTCTTTCGACCAGGTTGAGGTTGCCACACAAGGCTTAATAGATCGGCTATAAGCTTTGTAGGCTGTTCCCTAAACCCCTAAGCCCCTAAACCCTATTGTATGTAAACGCGTGGACGCTGCTTCGGGTTGCGGTTGTTGGGCTCCGGTTTTTAGAGCTTTTTTCTGTTTCGAGCTTCCGCTTCGGTTCCGGTCCGGGATTCAGCTTGAACTGCCTCAAACGCTCCAAACCTGACATCACCAAACCCTCATGAATACACCCTGAACCCTAAATGCCCAAGACCCAAAATCCTAAATCTTAAGCCCAATCCTCAAACCCTAGCATCCCCCAGCCCTAAACCCGCAGACGCCAACCTCAGAATGAACGAAAGCTGAGACTCTTCCGGAAAAGTGAATCTCGGTGATTGCTCCACCGGAATGCGAAATTCACGGTATGCGATCACCTGGGGTCGGGCTCCGGAGTGCCAGGGTTAGGGCTGCAGAATTTGAGGCTTTTTGGCCTAGTGCTTTCGGTTTCGGAGCTTGTCGGAAGTATGGGGTGTCCAGACTTGGATCGTTGACCTCACGGCCGAGAACACGTAAACAGCATGCCACTGGTGTAAGGCCGAGTGCTCTTCTGCAGACCCGGGTGTAAATGGGAAAGGTGAGCACTCTTCTGTGGATGGTGGTGGAAGCGGCCACGGTCGGGCTTGAGCTTAGGGTAAAGGGCCGGAAGCAACACCTGAAGCCCTAAACCCTAAACAAAATACCTGCATCCTAAACTAACAAGAGCGAAGCTCCGGAGTTCCTTGGAATACTTCGCTTGAATGGGTGAAAGGCTTGAATGCGGACCCGGCTTCAAGGCACGGCTGATTTAGCAAGTCTACTTCATTCATGCTTGAGGACCATGCAACAAGGTACAGCACCGGCCCAGCTGCAAACTAGCCTGCAAGCAAGTGCAAACTTACAACCCACACGTATTTGTCGTCCCCGTTCCGCTCGCTGTCGCTCTCTCGCTGGATCTCTCTCCATCTCTCTCCCGTATAAGTATGTGTAAAGGTTTACTTTTCATTATCAAGCGGACGCGAGCGCGCGCGTGCGTGTGTGTGTGTATACGCCTGTCTGCATGCATGCATATGTACCGGGGCATGTCCAAATTCAAGGTGGCATTCACCAGCACAGGTATTGATGTTGGCTAAAAAAGGGTGGAACCTTCCTCACTTCAGGCTGCAACTTCTTCGATGCTGCTCATATTGTCCCACACGGAGAATGCGGTTGAAGCAATCCCCCGCACAAGTTCACCAGTCCCAAAGAGAAAGTCCTTCATCAACTGTCGAAGACACACCCGACATCCGAAGCCCTGCTCACAGCGGGCCTTGGGCCTGATCTAGAGGGAGCCAATGAGATGCCGACCAAGTGAAGGAAAACTAAGTGACCATGGATCGTAAACCCTCAACTCCAAACAGGATTCTAGAGGGAAACTACCGGCCCTCGCAATCCAGGTCACAGCATACACAATGTTGAAGAGCAGGCAAAGGCCACTAAACACTGCAGCCGCCTGAGATTGCAGGGTTAGAGCTTGGCCTGACCTTTAATAAACGAGTTTATGTGTTGCCTCAGCGAGCCAATCCGATTGCACAAGGAACACCTCTGAATTGAACAGAGCTGTTTTCACGAAACCCCTCAAAAAACGTGATTTGTCTGGGCTGAGTGAACGTAGACTGAACGACAACTACACCGTCTGTCAGCTCCAACGCAACCGTTCCAACTGTCAAGGCATGCGCTGCCATTTGTTGCAGCTGGTGCGGTAAGCCTGGCTTAGTCCGAACAGTGAACCCTTTCAGTATTTGATGAAATATGTTGACTTCCTGAAATCGAAGATATGCTCTGCCACGAAATCATCCCAAGTTTCGGGTCCGGTTCAGCAGGTCTTGTTGTCGGATGGGTGATCTTCGGACTTGCAGGGCCGAAGGACCAGGCCTGTATGTGTATGCTGTTAGTATCTTGTAGGGGTCGCTCCGATTTGGGGATCCACTATGGCCACTATGGTGGCTGCAAGCGAGCCTTGCGCCCCGCAGATCTGGTTGCCACCCGCAGAAAGCCCACCTCCCTTCAGCTTTGGGGTTGCAGGGAAAGCTCGGCCAGCTGGGGTGTCGACTCGGGCACAGCCCATCTTCAGCTAACCTAACCCAGTGAAGAGCCGCAAACGATAAGGGGAACAAAACTAGTCAAGGGGCACGAAGCTGCTGCAGCATCTCCTTCTGAAGTATGAGGCACCAGGCTTATCAGCAAACTCACTTGAAGAGTTGCGACTTTGCTGCACTGGAGTTTGAAGGCTCGAGGTCGCAGTTTCTCATTAGAGCCCACAGCCAGGACATGCCACCCAGCCTCATGCTTGCTTCTTCGACACTTGTGTTCTCGACGGTTGGCAATAAGTAACCAAGGAAATAAAAGCCTCGATGCCAGAAGTCCAAGCGCTCTACTGTCAACCTGATTCCTCAAGCTTCGCTGATTAAATGACAAACCGGAAGACCTAAACTCTATATACTTCACGTAGTAGTTAATAATATACTGCAGCATATTACAGCCTGTTGGATTGCGTCAGGGTTAAATCAGGGTTAAATCATATACATGTTAGTATACTATAACACCCTAAACCCTAAACCAGAGCATGCAACAACATGTTGTACTATTCCCGAGAACCGTCTCCTCGGGCAGGAGAACGATCAGCAAAGCCGCAGCCGTGAGGAACAAGAAGCTGACCTCAACGTTGAGAGGCGGCTCCTAGGATTCTCGGGCCTGGAGCTTAGATAGATAGTTAAATAGATAGATAGATAGATAAATAGATAGATAGACACAGAGGTAGATAGATAGACAGATAGATAGATAGATAGATAGATAGGTAGACAGATAGACAGGTAGATAGATAGATAGATAGATAGATAGATACTAATCTACCAGTTTTAGGCTGCATTACATGAGGTGTACAGCGGCTCTTTGAGGATTCAATGTTCCTTTCTCCTCGATAGAAATCTGGAATGTGCTCAACAGGCGCTTCTGCCCATGGCTCCTGCTTTTGATTTCCGGAAACCCTATGCCCTCATTGCCTTAGTATGATATATGAGGGTTTAGGGTTTAGGGGTTTAGGGTTTAGGGTTTATATTCCATACCCGGACCCAAACACCCTAAGCAATCTTTATGCTTCCTCCTGTCTGCTGCCAATCCGGCTACAGCCAAGGCTAGCGTCACGCCGAACCCTTACAGTGGCTGGCCGGGGAGTGCACACCTTTTACTACTCCCACGACCATTAAGCTGTAAGTTTCGGGCTATGGTTCAAGGCTTCAGGTTACGACGAGGATAACAACCAAAGGGCGTGAACAAAGAACCCATCTTTCCGGGTATGCTCCTATGGTTCTGGTGAGAAAGCAATCAGCGCTGCTTCTTGAACTCGCGGTTGCATTTAGATGGTTAGGGCTTGCGACTGTCTTTGCACCAGGCCAAGACAGCAGGCATGCAGAACAACAGGATCACAAAGCCCGAGAACACAAGAGTCGGTTGTGGCGAAGGTGCAGCGATGTAGGTGTCAAGCATGGTGAGGTAGCCCAGCTTCGGCACACTCTCCTTAGATGCTGCGCCTAAGCCCATAAACCCTTGTGCAGCTGGGCTTTGAGTGCCAGAATCCCTAAACCCTAAACTCTGAAACCGTAAACCCCTTGAACGCTGAAACCTTAAACCCTGAACACTGTAGGCTGTCAGTGTGTCGTGATACATCTGGGGAGAGTCTATCCTTGTGCTCGCGACAGGGCATATGGGGGCTTCGTAACATTGGAGATGCCTTGCGTATAGGCGTATAGAGAGAGTCCTAAATGTCAGGATCCGATTGTTTAGGGTCGGTCCCGGAGTTTGGTGAAGCTTGCACGCAAGTCTCACATCATCTTTACACCCGAAATTCTGGTATTGTATTGTGATACTACTCAGGAACATGTCCATCTTCAGCAGAGTAGCAACTGTTCGGTGCTTGGGCGTCCAGGGTGCTAGTAGAAACCCTAACTGAACTGAGCACTATAAGCCCTAAGCCCGCAATGGCGTCCGATGCCGAAGCCGGGTACGACCGAAAACAGTGTCAGCTGTCCTTACAACCTAGAAACGAACTACCAACACATCAGGATCCGAAGGTTTCCACTCGGCTGCCTGCAAGGTGATGGAATGTTGAAAAGAACATCAGCGGTGGCTCAGTGTAGGAGAACTTCATAGCGACCATGGTCAGCATCAGTCCGGCGACGAGGGACAACGGAGACTCACCTTCCACAAGGAGCGAGGCAGGCGAGAAGCCCCCAGTCTCTTGGGTGTTGTGTCAGATCCAAGCAAAGCACACCTAGTTTGTCATATGGGTTTAGGGTTTAGGTGTCGCTCCAAATCAAATGTGTTGTCAACAGCTGGGCTTTGATGTTTTGACATGTCCTGCACACTTGCGGCTTCAGAAAGGTATATGCGTGTCTATGCATACAGTACATATTTGCACATTTATAATCATGTATATATATATATATACACATATCATAGCGTGTATGTCTTTATGTACAGAATTGGAAATGAACAAGTATGTTTTACACAGCCTGGCAAACGTGCCTGGTAAGTTGCTGCGAGACCTTTCTAGCTGTGTCTAAGACATCGCCGTAGAAGCCTTCACCAATCAAGGGCAACATCATACATCCTATCAACAACTGAACCAAGAGCTTCTATGTGCTAAAGGTACACGGTTTGCTTGGCGGACTTAACCCTCCAAGCTTAAGACCCTAAACCTGGACCTGCGGGGTCTGCGGTTCAAGTCCAGGAGTCTCGCTCACTTTCTGCCTGCAGTCTTAAGACGACTTGCGCTGGAAGTCTGCAGGAACTTCTTCTCCGAGCTTACAGTGCACGTAGCTCCGTAACTCCAAACAAAACTATGCATGTTGGGTCATGGTCCAAACGGCGAGCCTGCCTCCCAAGACGATGCCATTGGGTGCCTCGCCCGATGCGATGAGGATTGCACCTCGAACATGTCTCACAGCTCGTTCGGATGTAGCAGGTAGCCACTTCGAGTGTGCACTGTTCCGGTCTGAGGGCTCCGGCTGTTCTGGGTGATTGGAACCCTCGCGCGTTGGGGTGCCACCATGAAGTACACAGCTTTACAAGCTCGTGCAGCACGAGGGCTGGCAAGATGAATTGAGACCCGGATCCATGACCTGATTGATGCCGCCTCATAACTCCCACACCCGTCGAGCTTAAGGTTTATGGGTTTAGGGTTTAGTCTCACACCCATGGAGACCTAAGCTAAAAGACATCCGAAGAAGATGGTCAAAAATCCCTGAACCCTCATCAACTTCCCTTACCCAAGCCCTTAAAGCCTTGGACTCTTGGGGCCTGGGGGCTTTCGGATCGGAACTTCTTTAGTTGCCAGGAAGTAGGAACCAAATGTGGAGTGTACTCAAGCCTCGACGCTAGGCAAATTAAAACGATAATGGCGCGAGTCCTTTGTTTCAGTTAAGTGCACAAATGTGCACGTGAATATTGAAAGGCAAAGCTGTAGTGTACGACCCAACTGCCAGCAATAATCGAAAACAGGAGGAAGTCACAAGCGCAGCGAGCGAATAAGCCAGCACACGATTCTGCCGTCTGGCTCGTATTATTGTTTGGGCCTTCTCCGAAAAGGACATCTTTCGCCTCGAAGTTGCAACCCAGACCATGCTTTGGTGAGTTGAAATACAAGAAAAGCCGCCGAATACATCGACAACACCACGAGAAAGCACAAACGAGAAGTGGCTTACGCTTGTAATGCGCTCGCAGAGTTCTGTGAGCACAGGTAGCAATGGATCTCGATCATCAGGAAACTAATCTTTATTAAGGGCAAGTGGCTGGCACCCATGAAGGTCACCACAGCAGTGGGGAACAGTAAAGCCACGATGAAGTAGAAGGGCTTTCGGCGGACCTGATTCTGGGTCTAACATAAAGGGTCTTTGTTTAGCAGAAAAGAGTATAATAGACAATTATACAGCCACTATAAAAAGGGGGCTCTGAGCACATTCTTGCCATTATTCAGACCCCTATAGGACCCCGTGGTACTCAAGTCCTTGAACAGTGAACGATTTGTTCCAAAGCTCCAAGCGAAGCAACAGTTCAGTTCGGGCAGATGACAGGCTTTCAAACTGAACCCTCAAACCCGAACCCTGAAACCTAGACCCTAAACCCTATAAACTTTAAGCCTCCTAAACCCTAAACCCTGAACCCCAAGGATCCCCCCGCAAGCAAGACGACAGAGGTTATATGGGCGGGGTGGGGGCAGAACTGGAGCTCTGCTCGGGCGGTTTCGGCTGCGGCATTGCGCAATCTCTTGAGCTTGAAACTGGGTTGAGGTCTTGGATTTAGCCTTTGGGATTTGTAGGGTTTAGGGTTGTATGCCACCTGTTGATCTGATGGTTGTGGGTGTATAAAGCCTCCAGGATCTGCTGAGGCCAGGTGGAGTTTCGCCACCTATCACGACAGTAAACACTGTAAACACTACTGTGTCCTAAGACCCTGAACCCTAAACCTCACCACGACCTAGAACCGTAATCCATGCTAAAAGCTATAAGACGCTATCCCTAAACCCTAGACTCTACTATAACCCTAAACCCCTAAACCCCTAAACCCCTCACCCCTAAACCCTAAACCCTAAACCCCAGATCCTATTATAAGCCACAGGATGCTAACCCTGAACCCTACGTCCTACGACAATAAGCTGTAGGATGCTTTCACCTTACCCTAAACCCATAGGCCCCATAGTAGTTCCTTTTGGGAACATATATAGAATCCGATAAGGTAACCCCAAAAAGGAACTACTATGGGGCCTATGGGTACCCTAAGCCCTACTATGAGCCATAAGATGCTAGGCTCAGAACCAAACTTTACCATAAGCCATAACCCTAAACCCTAAACCCTAAACCCATAAGATGCTGTAAGTAAGACGTCGTGCCGGCAGGCCCAAAACCGGCCATAGAACATCAGCTCTCCAATCCGAGCTCGGTTGGGGACGACGTTGCTTTCCTGGGAAGCTTCAAATTCGGGTTGGGGTTTAGGGGTTTAGGCTTTGGGTTGTGCAAGCGGTGGCCTGTGACACGCGGTTTCTATGGGATGCCTTGTCTAGTGTGGGCGTTAGAGAACGCAGGCCTTGCAGGTTTGGGTAATATAGGGGCCTTAACCATTAGAATAGGGTTTGGGTATTTACTATGACTCGAACAAGGAACCCCCGAAACCCTGTTCTAATTATTAAGCCTCAATAACTCCAATAAGGAACCCCCAAAACCCTATTCTAACTATTAAGTATTAACGCCCCTATAACAAGGTTTGGGGCGGATGAGGATTTGAGGAAATGCCCGAAATCGTCCAGATGCACACCCTGGTCTCGAGACCTCAATCTCCAATTCTAAACCCCAAATCCCGAAACCCCTAACCCTGAACTAAACCCTGGACCCCTAAACCCTAAACCCTAAAACCCCTAAACCCTACATCGAATCCCAGGCTCGCAAATGTAAGGGTCCCATCCCGGACACGGCGTGGCATCGCCACGGAAGCCCAAGACATCAAATTCCTCCCAAGGGTTTCCAGCTTCAGGGTGTATAATGTAGGGGCTTTAATAAGTAGAATAGGGTTTTGAGGGTGCCTTATTATAGGTTATAGTATAATATACCCCAAAACCCTATTCTAATTGTTAAGGCCCCTATATTATTCTGATTGGGCTTCTGCTGGTCGATCGGGAATACCCGCTTTCCTAGGCTCAGTAACAAGCTTGATTAAGGGCTAAACCTTCCTTGCAATAGAGCATGTGCGCCTGAAGACGAGACAAGACAAACTCAAAAGAGGAGCTTGCAGGTGATTTGCAACACTGCCAGCCCTACCATCATACGTGCAGGCTATATTGGTGCACTTTCTGCTCTGTTGCGACGGGGCCCGCAATTTCATTGAGCCATAGTCCTGAAACGTATAAACATTGAAACCAGAATCGAGAAGCCCGGATTGAGCCACTCAGGTCCCAGCCCTAACCCTTGCCCTAAAGCCTAAACCTCTTGAATCCCAAAGGCGAAATCCAACACCCTGCTCGGGGTTTTCCGGTTTAGGGTTAAGGGCCAGTTTAGGGTCCCTTGTGGGTTTGGTTTTAGTTGGAAAGTGTGTCCGACCACATCCCGCACCCTCAAGCAGGCACCTGAAAATCAAACCCAACCCAAAACAAAAAACCCTAAACAGTAAACTCCTGAACCCAAAAACCCTAAACACTAAACTCCTAAAACCCTAAACCTTAAACACTAAACTACTAAACACTAAACTCCTAAAACTCCAGACCGGCAAGTCAATAACTTACTAACCTGAACCCTGGACTCTCTGACCCTACAGACCCCGTGCACCTATAAACTCCCGAGAGTTTGAGTTTTTGTGGTTGATCTCCTGATATAACATTACGCCTTAAAAAAGGTAGGTAAAAGCTAGTATAATCTAGAATCGTATAATTATATGTTCTAGACTGGTATTAAAATATGTTCTAGAATAGTATAATTAGATGTTCTAGAATAGTATAATATGTTCTCGAATAGTATAATTATATGTGTTTTCTGGGGGTCCAGGTGGGATATCAAAGCCGCAGGAATGCCTGGAAGCTGGTCCCCAGCGCATAGGAACGCCCAAACTCCTCGATGCGGACATGTCGCCAGACCCTGCAGGCTAGGACCGGGGGTGTGAGGGTTTAGGGTTTAGGGTTTTGGGGTTTAGGCTTAAGGGTTTTGGGGTTTAAGTTTAGGTTTTAGGGGTTTAGGGTTGAGGGTTTTAGGGCTAGGGCAGGGAATCTGGGGGCTTACGGGGCATGGCGACTTTGAGGCTTTTTTTGGAACCCAGACTCTGCCAATCAGCAAACCCTCAACCCTACGGAAACCCTAAACCCTAAACCCTAAACCCTAAACCCTAAATCCTAAACCCAAGGTTCGGAGACTTTATGGTCCTATGGTCTAACGGGTTCTTGGATTGAGCGTTTGGGGCCCCCATCTGGAAGTGAGGTCGTTGAGGTTTTGGGTGGTAGGAGATTTCGGCAGACGGGGTAGGAGGCTTTCTAGTCTCCCCGCCATAAAGCTCAAAATCCACAAACATCCCGGAACCTGCACCCCAAAGCTTAAGCTCTAGGTCCCCCTACCGCAAATTCTGGACTGAGTATGCCTGATTTTAAGGCTCCGGGTTCCGGGCATACCGTAAGCCACCTGCCCCACAGCAAACGTGAGATGCGGGCTTATACTACAAATAAGAAGCTGTCTTGAGCGACTGCTTGCGTTGATGCCTACAAACAATACGTAAACGAGCATGTACGTAAGTAACGTCTTGGGGTTACACATGTTGGAATCGACAGAACATGAATCCTGAGGATAAGGTCGAAGGTCATACGGGATCAGGGCAGGGAGCATGGCCCTTAGCTGTTAGCTGGTTTTCCCAGGGGCCGTGTTAGACTAGAACCCAAAGTACACACTCTGACTACAACTATATGGGAGTTTCCGAAAATAGGGGACCCTAATATAGTACCCTAAATAATAGGATCCTTATTATAAGGACCCCAAAATAAGGTACCCCAATTTTCGGAAACTCCTATATGGGAACATGGTAGGGCAATTTCTAGAGCTGACACCAAAGCAAAGCTTTCAGGCAGGCCCTGAAGGGGTTGGATGTAGCAGCCACAGCATAAAAGATAGTAACAGCAACAAGATGCCATATCACACACACACACACATATATATATATATATATATATCGTTACCAATAGGAAATAATAGATAACACACTCTCTGTATGTATATATTAGATGTATATGTATGATATGATGACATGTTTTATATCGTACGAGATAAGGTTTGAGGCGGCCTCGGGTCGGATGTGCCAGAAAGGACCTGAGACCTAAAGCATGGAAAGCTCCCGATCCTGTATGCCCTTTTTTGCATCAGGACTTGTGCAATCACCTGAAGGTCTGAGCATACGGAGGAAAGCCCGAAACCCTAAAGCAGAAGCATCCTTGGTATGGTTCGGTGTTTGCTTGTGCTGTAATTGCTGGTTGCCTTGGCAGTTTAACTTAACGTTTTGACAAACATCATAAAACCCGGGATGGCTCATTTTTGCTCCCATGGAAAAGGTACCTACACCCGGAACCCTGCAGAACCTTGAAACCCGAAACCCCAAAACCCCGAACCCCCAATCAGAAACCCCATAAATAAAACGCACCAGACACACTTAGCCGCCCTAACAACCAACAGCGGTGCCTCGTCCAAAAGATTGCAGACATCTCATGCGAGTCAAAGGGAAAAGTGTGCCTCAGGAACAGTGTGGAGTTCAAGACAATGTTGACAACAAGGACCCTGATATAATCGTGGGACATCCTTAACCCGAAACCATATCCGTCCCAGATGGTCTATCATCCTAACTCCGCCACACAGAAAGTGCCAACACATGCTATGTTACCGGCAACCGCGGAGGAGTTGCTGGAAAGTCTTGAAAGTGTTGGTTTCACAGCAGGCTGCGGATCTTGCTTTTTATTCCGTCGCACAGCCCATCTGTCTG
>CAJNDV010023536.1:17723-31988 GCA_905221635.1 Symbiodinium sp. CCMP2456
GATCCTTCCGGGGGTCTGGGTAGGAGCTCCAAGACCACGGCCTCCCGCTGACCTCCATGAAGTCTGAGAGGTCCAAATGCCCGGAATGGACCAACCTCAGCAGCTCCGAACCTAAAGGATGCTTAGGGTTTAGGGTTTAGGGTTTAAGGGTTAGGGTTTAGGGTTTAGGGTTTAGGGATTCAGTGATCTGGGGACAGTTTCTTCAGTCCAAACACCACTATTACGTGCGAATGGCGAAGAGGCGGGGTGTACCCGGGCCAAGCTTCAAACAATAGTGGTGGGAAGTCAGTGGTGGCTGGAGCGGCGTGCAGGAGTTTGGTTCTACGCCTCGCAACTTAACGGTTTGAAGCATCAATCCACCAGGTGGTATGTTGGCTGGCCTGGGCTCAGGGGTTCTTAACTTGATCCACCACGACTCACATAAGAGACAGAAATAGAGGCATCAAGCAACGGTGGACAGTGAGCGAGGGAGGGGGGAGAAACCCCAGGATCAGCTCTCTAAGTCTGACCAGGCGCATCTTCAATTTTCACATAATAACCCGGCACCTTCTCAGCATCTGAAACTGCTCGACCCATCTGTCACACCCGTAGTCCTGTGTTCGAGTTTTGCGTCGCCATGGACTTGTGCAACACTTGCTGGCGTTCTTTGTGTGGCCCTTCGTCAGAGGCCCCAGGTTCTAGACCATACTCTATGTCATTTAATCTACATAACTTTTTTATAATGCTACTGTGCACATATATGTATATATATATATATGTATACACATATTTTTCTTTTTAGTTTACGTCATACGTGCTATGTTATGCTCTGCTATGTTCTAGTACATCGCAATGCATTCTGCCGTACTCCAAACTGTACTAATACTCTAATATAGAACCATACAATGTTATATTGCACTAATATGAACTATAATACATTAAGATATATTGTGCCCCCTAAAGTAACATCTATAACGTTTGATATCGTTATATGATAGCATGTTATATTACATTGCACCTTGCTTTTGTTATACGCTACTACATGATGTTATGTGATAGTGTGCTATATATGAGCCCGAACACCTACGTCCCCAAGATGCCAGGCCTAAAGCCAAACCCTGAACCATAAATCCTGAAACCAAGCGCAGCCACAACCCGGGGCGTGGAAGGCCGAACACCGCTGCTGCTGCGGACCGCGGCTTTTGGCACTTGAGTTGCGACTGCTCGGAAGAGAGCCAGGCACGGTGTAGGGTGAAGCTGAGGATTTCGATGCTGGCATATGTTTTGGGGGTGCAAGGTTGTACGGCCACTGTAAGACTTTCAGCCTGAGAACTCTGATTCACTGCACGACGAAGCGGGCTTCTCATTGACCCATCCAGTGCTGGGAGCCTTCCGAGGGAGACGCTGAACTTTAAAACTGTTCCTGCACAAGGCGCAGGGATCTGGGGTGCATGCATCAAAAGCCGCTATTGAAAGTGCGGACCAAGCTTGCCCAGAGAGGTCCACAAACGGCAAACAAACAGTGCATCATTTTAATGGGATAGGTTCGGCTCCCTGGGTCTTTTGAGCTTGGGAGCAGCACTTGGCACCTGAGAGGCACCTCGTCCCAGTCGTATTAGTAGTACCCCCTGAATCTTATGCAGGGGCAGCAGGATTCATGGGGTTCCTGCGGAACTTCTCCTGTTCAAGCTGCACACACCTCTCAAGCAAACAGAAGCCAAAGTCATGCGCCCCATGCCCTCTATGCATACTCCCTCAAAACCAAACTCCCAAACAGCCCTTGAGTTAGCAGCATGTGGCAACCAACTCGACACATCGATCTCTTATCGAGTGGCTCTATCCCCTCCCCCCGCCCGCTCTTTTTCTCTCTGTCTCTCTCTCTCTCTCGCGCTCGGTCCGTCCGTCTATACATGTTTGTTTATATAAATAAATAAATAAACAAACAAATAAATAAATAAATATATAAATAAATAAATAAATAAATAAATAAATATATATATATATATTGATCATCCGTCCGTTTATCTGTATGCATACGTGCGCATGTGTGTGTGTGTGTGTGTATGTGAGAAAAACAAAAACGCAGCGGACAGGTTGCACCACCAAAACATACGTGTAGATGTGCATGTATATGTGTTATAAATGGTTTGTGATATTGAGCATGTGGTAATTATCATGTCTTTTTGCTTGAAACATATGCACACGTAAACCTGTATTAGTGGACGTGTCCATGTTCATGTCTATGTCTATGTAGGTATTATGTCTATCCATCACATATACGTTCGCACACATAAGATGTGTGATGTATACCTGTTGTACTCTGCGCATAACGCCATGAGGATCCGTGCCTGTACACGCTGCAGGGGGTCGACATGCATGCATGCATGCATGCATGCATGCATGCATGCATGCATGCCTACCTCGGCAAATACACCTATCAATCTTACATACACACACACAGCCGAAGAACAGAAGTGTGCACTCACGCGCTCACTCTCTCTCTCTCTCTCCCTCTCTTTCTGGCTTTCTCGCAGTCGATCTCTGTCTGTCTCATTCCAGTCGCGCACGCACACACAAGCATGCATCCGCCCATGCGCTTCATCCAACTGGTTGCCAAGAAAAGCGCGTGCACGCACAACTACACATCCCACATACATGTAGACATGCTTGGCACGCACGAAGCACGGCACGAACAGCAAAGCTGCATTAAGCGACACAACAGCACAGACTTCGACTAAGCTCTGGGATTTAAAGCCTACAAGGTCCCTATCATATCCTAGAGTCCTGAAGTCTCCAAGCCCTTAAACATCCTAAATCTCCGCAGCGAGAAGCCCCGGCGCCAGGAACCTCTAAGCCTCGGGGAAGACGAAGAAGGGCCATCTTTAGACTCACGGTGCCATGAAAAGAGGGCTTTACAGGGCTTGTGCCAGGGTTTAGGGTTTGGGTTTTAGGGTTTTAGGTATGAGGGTTTAGGGTTTTAGGATTACTATCAGGCGACTTGTTCGGCTTGCTGCATGACTGTAAGGGTCCTTTTCAGGTTTACTAATTATGCTGGCTCAATAGGGTTGCCGCAAGGGTTCTATAAGGGTTATTATAAGGTTTAAGGTTGGAGACTTGATGTTTTTGAAAAAGGGTCCAGGGCTCTTTGGTTTGTCAGTGTAGTTCCTTGTGTCTGCGTGTAGGGTCATAATTTGGTGTCTTTGGGTAAGCCTACCCGCTGAATTGCATCGAAAGCCAGGTAGAGATATGCACCTGACATATTCATATATATATATATAGAGAGAGAGAGAGACAACATTAACACAAACACAAGGCTACACATGCAACTACTAAGGAAAGGGTCTTTGGGCTTGCATTCGGATTGGGATTCGTGACTCAGTTCGGTTTCAATTTAGGGGGATTGCGAAGTCTTAAGGTGGAATTACCTACAAGAAGGTTGCCAACGTTTCGGAGAATCTTTTATATCGGCCCCGAAACCTAGAAGCTTTGCGATGTAGAATGACGTGGAAAGCAACTGGCAACTGCCAGGGATGAGGCAAGTAGGCGGACATCCGCGCTAGATGAAGCCGCAGGGTAAAGAACCGAAACCCTTCCTAATGCACGACACCCTAAATCCGTGCAATCTAAGCATGAAAAAGAGATGTGTAAGGGAACATGCTGCAAGGATGTAGAGAAAGTGGATTGCTGCCTGGATAATGTCCGAATCTGAGTGAGAAAGAAACTTCTTGTCTTTGGGGCCTCTGATAAGAAGCAGGGAGTTGGTAATCAGGTGCCTACACTGTGCCCGAAACCCTAAGCATGTTTGCGAGGCGGACCTACCTAAGGAACATAAATGAGACAGTATAAAGTTTAGACTTTAAGGGCTCCAAGCAATGGCGCCGCGACCCAATTCAAGCGGCTGTAGCAAAGCTACCCTTCAAGGAGGCGGTCTGCATATTCTTGGCATCGAAGACATCCGGAGCACCATCTTGGGGTTTAGGGAGTTTAGCTTTAAGGTATCTCAAGCGCAAAAGCTTCGGGACAGGTGTTTCCGTTTTGCTGGAAACCCCAGATGCTTCGAAGTTTCGGGAGTGTTTAGACTGTACAGTGCAGGGCTTGTTGCCTGTTTGCCACAGAGCCCACGAGCGCGAGATTCCTGGTCTTTGTACAGCGAACTACCGACACACTGCATGGAAGTACAGCTCGACTGCAAAATGCAATGCAGTGACACTGCAAGCCCTCACACCGATTTGTAGCCAGCGGCATTATACCAATGACAAAGGCTGGCAGTGCCAGCATGTGCATCCCCGAAGAGCCGCAGTACAGCAACCCACAGTGAGTCTAGCTGTAGATGCTCAGCATGCGTGCTCCAAACAGTACATCGCTGGAAGTCGTGTGAAGTCGAGAGAACTACGTACTGTAGGGGCCTGAAGACAAAGAACAAGGCTTTTGGGTGAAGTCTGCCACAGGTAGGTATACTAGAGACTAGGGAATCCTACAGAAAACTATCACCAATTATTCAAGATCCTGTACCTACATTATATCCTCTACTAAACCCTGAACCCTAAACCCTAAACCCTAATGACACATTATATTATGTGTTACCTGCGTTCTTTACGAGCTGCATCCCCTCCGAGCGAGCATGCACGAGCACGGCTCTCCAGAGCTCGGGCATCTTTGCAAGCAGCATACACCACAGCGTACAATGGCACCGTATACTATACTACATTACTACATTATACAGTATGTACAGCTTATTATAACATACTTCAATATGTTGATGTAAGACAAGGTGAGCTAGGAGGGGACAACACAAGTTACACCAATACGCGATAATCAGATATGATAAGTCTTTATGGGGGCCACGGTGCAGGCCGTCTTGCCAGGCACTGAAACTTAGGCTCGTAGGCTGCATGTCCGTGATTCGAAGCAGCATTGCCAAGCCTCATGCATGTAGCTCTTAGTAAACTGCAAACACTAAACTCATCATACCTGGGCGGTACCGACAAAGCCTGCCACTGCTTCATACGATGTGGAAGTTGAGCTGCTGATCGCCGACGTCCAAAAGCCTGCAGGCACCGGGGACAAGCCAAGCCAGGTTGGGCGTGAGCTTGCTACGCAAACAGGATCCAATCAGCCTACGACAAACGAAAGCAACATGTCATGTCCTGAGCCCCTCAATCGCAAGAAAACCGAAAGCAGTCGAGGCAGGCGCGTCCCGACTGGCTCGTCCGAGCTGAACTCCACCTGCGGGGCATAGACTTAGAGATTTATACCATGGGCGGCAACTACAATGGATGCGAGTTCCCAGGAGACTTACCACTGCTACGTGCGAACTGTCGAATCTAGGGAAAAATCATCCAAGGCTCGACGCACTCAGAACCGACGCAGTGACATCCCTGACATCCGCGGGTTTTGCACGCCTCGACGACAGTGACCTCACCTTGGCTCGGCATATCTGTCGGTTGCGGCTGTGGCGGCTCGGCAGCTCGACTGCGTAGACTCGCGGCTGCCGTGCTCAGTGATACAAGTGGCGTCTAACCGCGGCATGCGGCCTTTGTTAGGGCAAGCTTTCCTAGTGAACAAGTTCAGAGCTTCTACTAAGTTTGCGAAGATACCAAGCCTTAATGGCCTTAGTGCACGAAATGGGTTCAAAAGGCGGTCAGGGTGTCCTCTTCAGCGGCCCCCAATCCCTATTGCAATGTGATCTGAGCTCTGCCACCACGGCGCCGACCGAGCGCAGGCAGACGCCGCGAACCTCCGCCTCGGCCCCTGCAAGGGCGATGCGGTCGCCGACGCGGAGCTCGGAGGCGGTAACCACCTTCGGAGCATACTATATATATATATATATATAATGTACTATACAAGGTATACCATCTATATATATATATATATGTTATAAAATTTAACAAATAATTATAGTGTACTGTATAGTGCTAGTTTGGGTTGTGTCTATCCATCGAGGCGAGTGGACTTTTGCCACGGTGCACTACGCTGAATTTCTCATAGCCACAGGACCTCCGCAGTGTACTGTGGCTTTGCACAAGGCCGTCTCGGAAGACCGTGCTCGATCAACTTAGGTACTATGGCTTAGGGCTTGTAGCGCTTATGGTTGAAGTCGTATACTTCAGGGCGCATGTTTTAAGCATACCTATAAACCCTAAACCCCAAACCTAGGGAGTTTAGACACGACTATCCCAGGGCCTGCCGAGAAGAATCAGGCTGTCCCACAATCATCACGCGGTGGCTTGCCTCGGCTCCCGATGCTGGAATCGAAACGAGGATTCCAGAAACTCCAATATTCCTTAATGAAGGAAGATTCCTTGGGGATATTGGAGTCTCTGGGGAATCGAAACGAGGATTCACGCAAGCTGCAAACTGACAGGTGCAAACAAACAAGGTCAACTAAGCCGCTGCGTGTGCGAGCAGGCAGCAAACCGCTAGTCTGTCGTGTGTTTGCATACATAAGCATTAACATTTATGTGCATATATACACATACATTACCATGCAGTGTCCCACATGTTCATGGTGTTGCTGTAACCGCAACTGACTCGCGAGACTAGGAACTGCTAGTGCTTCGCAACAGTGCCATGTGTTGAAAGTAACTCGCAATCCAAACACACTCCGGCACTAGGCACCAGCACAAGGTCGCAAACTGACAGCCTGAAGCTGCAGCTCTTCCAAACCGAAGCGAGTTGACCGGCAGTGATCCCAGATAAACATTGACCTTGATGTCCCTTCTATGCTTCCGTGCCTGAGAACTGACAACTCTTCAGCTCTTGTCTATGTGGTCTGCAGCCCACCAAGCAGCAACCACAGTCGTCGGTTCAAGGTCCTCGCACAGGATCAGCTCGACCACTTCGCACTCGCTGACATGGCGAAAAGTCACAGAGAGTACCTCGATTGGCACATACAACTATCTGGTCATCTACCTACCAACCAACCTACCTACCTACCTTCCTACTGACCGACCGACCTACCTAGCTGTCTGTCCACTCATCCATACTTGAAAGTAAATAACTAGCCGACTATATGTATGAACATATTTACGTGCGTCTGTCCGTCTGTCTACCCATCTGTCTGTCGATCCAGCGGCCGATCTTCTTTTATTTGTTTGTGCGTCTAGTTTTGATTTTTATATGAGCATGCTTTGGGGTGCATAAAAACATGTTATGCCATGATGCGTAACCTTGCAGTAACAGGTTCTACTATACCATACTCTACTATAATTCGCCTCGACCCCGGCCGAAGCAGTCAGAGGTTGCCACCCCTTTCCCCTCCTCTTAGTCCGCTTTGCAGTGATTTTTGTTTTACATTATGTCATACAATGTCTAGATTGCTGTATTGTATGCTCTAAGCCTTAAGCTGTTATTATTCTAATGAAAAGACTGTAATATATCATGATTCACCGTCCTATCCATGTTATGTTATGCTTTATTGTTCGTGTTACGTCCTATTGTGTTATGTTTCGCTATAACGTAAAGATATATTGCATGAGATACTGTCATACTATGTCAGCTGAGCAAAGGTCCGCGATTGGGCCGCCGTTGGTTCGAGCCCGAAGTGGGTCTCGCAGGCGTCCGCCCGGAATAAGTACATGATACATGCCAACAAGATGTCTCTCTAAACGGCTCTAGAGTGTAGCATAACACGGCATAGAATGTGATATCTCGCTAAAAGGGTTCTAGACTCTAGTTGCCACTCCGACGTGTTTTGGCTTCAAGGTGGAACTGTCGGCGAGAAAGACTTCTGTTCGCCCGTCACTGCGTGGGCACCGGCTGCTCTGAACGGAAGCTTGCCACCCAAAGAAAGGTCTGTCTCAGCAAATTGTCAAGGAGTCCGATTGAACATGTGGTATTGTTTCGGTAGTAAGGATGAAGCCCTGAGTCTTGAAGGCTGAAGCCAAGCGATAAGACCCGAGCCTGAACTAGTAAACATAAGGGCTTGCTGCATCGCAGAGGCCTCCAAAGGCGTTCCGACAGCGCTGCGCACGACAGCCTGAATCACAGGTGTAAGCTGCGCAAGATCAAACGATCTGCAAGTTCTTTCGTCTAGGATTTACATTGCATTGCAAAACTCAGCACGGTATTCTTGGTCTGCTTACCAAACAATCAAAGGCCGTACAAAAAGTCTGAAAACTACGCCAAGCCCACCAGGTGGCGAAAGCCGACGTCGCACTGCTGCTTCGTCAACTGCTTCTGCCACCACCACCACTACTACTACTACTACGACGACGACGACAATGATGACTACAACGACTACGATGACTACGTGACTACCACCACCACCAGCACCACCACCCCGACCACGACCACCTCCGGGCCCACGACCATGACCACCACTGCCACTGCCACCACCACTACGGGCTGCTGATCCTGCTGCTGCTGCTGGTGCTAAGACTGTAACTGCTGCGGCTACTGTTACTATTGCTACTGCTGCTGTTGCCCCTGCTCCGGCTCCTGCTTCTGCTTCAACTGTTGCTGCTACTACTTCTCCTTCTGCTGCTACGACCACTACCCCTTTGTTCTTCTCCATCTTCAGAGATCCAACTTCCGTCCGGAATCCAGGCCTTGGGGCGCAAGGCTTCGGCCTCCACGGTGCCCTCGGTGGAGCTGAAGGTGCCTCGATGGTCTCACTGGGCAGAAACCCCGAACCCAAGACCTAAACTTAGAAAAGCATAGGGGCTGAACACCGAACCACTAGTAGACCAATAACCACTAACCCTTCAGGTTTAGGGTTTAGGCCGTTTAGGCGACTTGTGGAGGATGCGATAAACCTTAGAAACAATTGAAAGGCTCCGGGCTGCACCAGCCGCCCACAGCACGACATGAGGTCCAGTGCGTAAAGCTTGTGGTATTTAGGGTCTATGTTGGAGTCCATTGTTTTCTCAAACCCGCCTGTGTCGGAACATTTTCAGAAGACGAACTACGAATACAACCCGACATGCCAGTGGCAGTCACGTTCCCCTCAGGCGGCCTATCACAGACCCTAAACCCTAAACCCTAAACCCCTGAACCCTAAACCCCTACCCTTTCCACAGACCATGTGTGCCCAGCGGAGCCTGCAAAGGCTGGTGGGAGCAACCCTCTCCTCATGAAGTGCAGTCAACAGCACCCTAAACCCTAAACCCCTAAACCCCTAAACCCTAAACCCTGAACCCCAGGCCCCAAACCCTAAACCACAACCGAAACCAAAAGCATCTAAGTCCTAGTTCGGCTGCCGAGCTGCTACCGGGAAAAAATCGGTGCACCTCCGGCATGGGGGCTGTGGGTTTCTTCCTTAAGGTTCGAGCGCTGAAGCTCTTGGGGTTCAAGCTTCAGGTTTGTTTTGGGTTTTATGTGACGCTCGCTGTGCGACAGTTTCTGCAGAACGCACTTTTCACAGGGTTGAATTGTAGACTCAATGGTTCTATTGTGGACCTTTCGTCTTGTTACTGCCACAAGCGGTGAATTACGCAACATGCCTTAGATCCTATCCAGGATTCCTCCCTGTAAGGTAGACCTATTCCTATTCAAGCAGGATTGTCCTGGCCTGAGGCTGGCCTAGGTAGAACACGGCTAAAACCCACACAGTACCTCAACTACACTCTTGCAGCACCCTTCCAACGACCGACACAAGTATAGCCTGGAGCAACACTACTAGCACCCCCCCATACAAGCAAAACGTCGAAACTTCTTACAAGCAAACCTACTAATATTTGCGTCTGGCTCTGCCTGGACGGCTGCAGCAGCCTGCGGCGTCACCACGGAGAAGGAGATCTCCTGCTGAAACTGCTGGGCTCTTGTTACGGAACTTAAGCTAAGTTACCATAACAGAGATCTAGTAGTTTTGGTATAGATCGAATAGTAAATACCATGATGTCCTTATTCATTGTGGCTACTTAATTAAACAAAACTCCTTGGCGAGAAGCCAGACTGCGGCTCCAAAGAACCCAACTCAGAAGCCGGCAGAGTATAGTCTAGAAACATCTTAAGCCGTATTGAGGATGCCTCCATAGTTTAGCTGAGGAAAATCTGAAACCACACAGCCCCAAGATCCCTACATAGCTTGAGGTAGAATTTGCTGACACCCGTAGCAGGTTGAAGTTACTGTGATACTGTAAGGATGGTGCAGAAGAATAGGAAACGATACATAACCTGAAACATGCAACCCTGAAGCCTTCCTGTGACAATGGCAAACGCAACCTTTTTGCTTTGGAAGGTGCTTTGAAGCAACTCGAATACCGACTAATGAACACAGTTCCTGAAACCATGACTTGCCAGTCCTTCAGACAGCATGCAATGTATTTGGAATGTACCTGAACCCGAGACCCTAAACAGAAAAACCCTAATACAAGCCTGCGTGCCAGACCTTGGCTCGAAGACGTCTTAAACTGCCGCTAAACGACCTCAACTTGGAGGTTCTTGGGTAGTTATAAGTGGAGTTGAAAACCCCCCTAATATGGGTTATAATTATAGTTGGCTTGCTTATAACTCCCACTTATAACTACCCATGAACCTCCAAGAAGGTCCAGGGTTTTGGGTTTCAGGAAGCCGGCAAACACCCATCAAACCGCTCCACACCATCTTCTGCCCGAGCCGCAGAGTCTGCGCGGACAGGAGCTGGAAGCAAAGGCTCGAGCAACGGTGCCGAAGAGATGGCACCTGAAGTGTGTGGCTGCTTGTGCGGTTTAGGGTTTTACAGGGTTCACCTTCGCACTAATGAGCCATGACAATCAGCACTACTGAGTCACTAATGCTGTCCAAGGTGCTCACAGGTCCTTGCCACGGGTGCTCACCGTACCAATGGAAGGCCAAAATGCCGATCATGCCGATCAGCAAAGACTGGGCAGAAGCTTTATTTTCCAACACAGGCAAGTCGGTTCTTTGCAATCCGAGGTCTCTATCTATCCACCATGTCAGCCAGAGGAGACAGCGAAACGCCAACACCAGCAGAAGCAGCAGCAGCAGCAACAACAATAGCACAACAGCAACAAAAAACAGGAAGCAACATCATTTCCGAAAGACACATTACGAACAACAGCAACAACAGCACCGCAATATGCCAGTGCCGCCTGTGCAAGTTAACTACTGCAAGCGAGCCAGGTGCCACGAGCACAAGGCAAGAATTCAAGATGCCGCCGACAATCTGTAAGCTTGAAGCGCCAAGGCAACCAATCTTGTGCGAAGTCACGGGGATGATGACGTAAAAGTTCACCCGCTGCCACAGCACGATGCCATCCAGGGTTTGGTTCACCGACTCGTATCCTCAGTGATTCGATGTATGTCCGTGCGTGCGCGTGCAATCGCATGGTGCGTTCTGTCATGCACTCTTGTGGTAGTTGACAAAGGTTCCTCATCGTGGAGGGCCTCATGATGCATAAACCCGGATTCTAAGAGCGGCCGGACTTCGGAATACTTCGGACCTCGAGGATCCTGAAACAAAAACAGACCGTGACACGAAGCCTGACATGAGGTTCTTCAAGTATCTCGCAGGATGGAAACGGAGATGTTGTCATTGTGGCATGTGTCATTCTGGAAGGTATAGAGGTATTGCTGTGACATGCTGTGACCACCTAGCCACTTTCCCTAAGCTGTAAGACTTGAAGCTCAGCTCCGAGAAACGCTAGTGAAGTGGCCCTCCTGCAGCTCACGCAGCACTCTTGCGACAATCAAGCTGAATTCGCTCACAAGCACACTCCAACTCAACTGCCACAGGCTCTGCCGTTCGCCTTATCCAGGTGATTCCTTGGATGCACATGAGCTACTGCCAGCATTTTAAGGCAAAGCGCAACAGCATGCATGATCGATGAAGGCCCCAACAAGGCCTTTATAGCATCCCTCTATAGGATCCTCTGCTGGGTCGCGTTTGCCGGAGATGTTGAACTCATCATGATTTATCCACTACATTGTAGCTTCTCCGCTTCATGAGTCGGGCTCCCACCAGAGTGCTATGTCAATGTACATTTTGACGTGCAGTTGTTCTTGGCCTTCAAATCAAAAGACTCGCAGCGCGTGAGCGTTTCGGAGACCATCGGCATGTACACTCATATGGCAAGGGAGCAAGCGCAGTGTGACGAGCAGCTGGGCCTTACGGAGGCCCATCAACCTACATGTAGTCTTGCATCCGCAGATGTCTTAGGGAACATGGCCTTCCGGAAAAAAAAACAATGTGTCAGGTTTAGGGTCTCAGGTACGCTGGCGAAAGATCTGGGTGCCATGTCTTGAAGTCTGGTCTGGCAACACGACGAGGATCTGTAGGGCTACGAGATGCCGCCAGTTGAAGGATATATTCATATACTTACAGCAGAAAGTGGCTGTTAGGGCTGGCTGTTCTAGTGGACCCTCTGCTAGTTTGGCCATGCTGCTGGAGCAGCATCAGCTTGTTTGATTGCAGCTGTAGCTCATCCTGCGAGCTCCAACTTTGCACATCCAAGGTGGCTCACGGCATTGCAAGCTGACCCAACCTCGTGCGAGTTCAATATTCAGCGTGCCCTCACGTTCTGACCCAAGGCCTCTAGCTCGAATCGCATAAGCAAAGTCGCACATATCAAATTTCAAGATCTTTCTCCGACAACAAACGCAGCCCACATCCTGTTCGGAGCTTAGGTGCCACGCCCGGAAATTGCAAACAGTTCCGACGAAAGGTCATGTAAGGAGAGGGTTTCAGCTACGTCAAAAAACCGTCTTAAACTCGACCCTAGACTGTCACTCCAGTGTGCTGTTGGACTACTCAGGTGCGTCTCACGAAGCCTCGACATCGTAACCTTCCCTCGCCGTAGCCTGGATCCATGGAAACTGTTGGGGTCCTGATTCCGCCGACGCGAATCCTCGAAGGCTAGCACCACAGCCTGTGCAGGGGAAGTTAAATACAAACAGAATAATCACAGGTTATTACATCTACATGATGGTTGCGAGTCGGACTCCTGAATAGAAAATAGTAATTACGAGTTCTAAGTAGTGGTCATGTCAATGTGTGACTGGTACGTGCGTTGCGCTATGACTGTGAATGTTGATACATTGTACTAGTCTCGTTCGTGCTGCTGTAAGTCTGTGGTTCATGTTGTCACTGATGCCCGTTCTTCAAGTGCCTCGAGCTTTTGACCCATCTCACCGAGCTGCTGCCGGAAGTTCAGCCGCTCCTGTCGCAGCTGTTAAGAGCTTCGGGGATCGCAGGGTCTAGGCTTAGGGTATGCATATGCGTGTCTTCTCCATTGATGGAGCGTGATATCTTCGGATGGTCGAGTCGGAATGGGAATAGCTTTCGCGCCCGAGGACTTGAGCCAAGGACTGTGTTGTAGCGTTGCATCTAGGCTCCACTGATATATGGTGTTTATCAGTACTCCTTACAGAAGTGAGTCTCGAATTTCGGGGTCCTATAGCCAGGAAGCTACTGGTGAAGGTTCGTTGCTGTTCGGGTCCTCATTTTGCCAAACTCCCATCTACAAAGCCACTGCGATGTGAATAAGCTTCACGTCTTGCGCTGAGCTAGCGGTGCAAGATTTGGGGTTTTTAGGGCTGGGGACATAATGGCTAGGCAGTATAGTTCACTTGTGATAAAGTTGGCCCAGCCTGCGGCACACTCTTCTCGACCATCCGGGTGACCTTCACATAGGATTTTGCTTGACCGCCTAAAGTTCGTAAGCGGCCCCTGGGCTAACCTGCATGGCACCGGTCACGGCAAAGCAGGAAGACAAAGTTGGCGCAAAGAAAGCCCGCAGGAGCTCCAAAAAGAACTCCACGTTGAAGACACAGAGCCGTATCTCACACGACCCTAAACCCTAAACCCTAAACCCTAAACCCATATAAGCCCGAAAGCCTAAGTTCAAGACCCTGTCCTCTGAGACCTACAAGGGGCCTATGCCGCAAAGGCGCATTGGCGATCTTGCGCCGGCTCTCCTCGATCTGGCGCTCCAGCTGCGCATCTTTCTCCTGCTTGAAGGATCAGGGGACTTTGCAAGGAAGGCTTTCCAGTAAAGACAACTGCCAAGTTTAATTTACCTGCAGCAGAAAACTGCCACTCATAACTTATTTAAAATGTTCAGACCATATACTTTCTTCTTGTAGTCCCTACACTCACGACGGCTGGTTCAAAAAAGCTCAGGAGACCTTGAACAAAAACAAAACAAACGTCAGCGTTCCAGCCTTCAGCAAGTTTTGCGTGGCCTTTGCAGCCGAATCTGCTTCCTTCTTCGTCTCCGCCATCATGCTCTTGAGTTGAGCCTCAGTATTGAGAGCTTGGCGCTTCATTATCCGTTACGCTGCAGGTGCAGCGTCTGAAGTTTGGGGAGAACCATGGAGCCTTTGAGGCCCTAAACCCTAAACCCT
>CAJNDV010023536.1:49750-59750 GCA_905221635.1 Symbiodinium sp. CCMP2456
CCGACCTACCTACCCCTACCTACCTACCCCTACCTACCTACCCCTACCTACCTACCCCTACCTACCTACCTACCTACCTACCTACCTACCTACCTACCTATCCATCTGGTCGTCTACCTGTCTACCGCTGCATCTTTCGTTCTCTTCATCTATCTATCTTTGATTATTTCTTCCCCCTCTTGGTTTCTACACCTACCGCCCTACCGCCCTACCGACCGACCTACCTATCTACCTACCTATCTACCTATGTGTCGTTTTATGTGTGTATCTACTCACTTGTCTTTGCTTGAACCTAGTTATCCAACTACGCATCCATTCCTGTATCTGCGTGCCTTGAGCAGCTTCTGTTGCATATCTTTTCAGCCGGAAACTCCCGTCCTTGGCCTTCCTTGCGCGTGCGGCCGACTCATCAACCTGGCACAAGGAGAAGCCATCAACTTGACTTGTCACGGTTTAAGGTTAGGTTAGGTTCCCTAAAACTACCTTCGTCAATAACCCGGGCAAAAAAAAAGTTCAAACTTTCCAATCTAGACTAGATATCCAAGGCCAAAAAGTTTAAAGTTCTCCCATCGACTATGTAAGAAAAGCTTCCACCACAACCCTTGCAAAGAGACTTCCAAAAACATGTCTGCGGGAACCTAATTCTGAGTCCTCTACCAAGGCGCAACCGGCCCAACAAACTCAGGGTCCTAACCTCCAACCTCACCCTGAATCCTACAACACTTCATTGACTCCGAACTGCAGCTTCCAAACTCTTTCCTGAGGCGACTAGGGCTAAACCCGAGTCTGTCACCAAAGCTTGGCGAAAACGTGTGCACAGCCGGTATTGCAGGGTGTATATAGGTGTGACAAGGTGGTATAGGGTGAAGAGTTCATGTAGGTCTCGTAATACCAAGATTGTGTAGGGTTCAGCATAAGGTTTTTATGATATTCCTATCTATGTGGGCTGTTTTACATTGAGGGGTCCAGAATCAGGATGCAGTCGTCATCACGGTCTATACATTCTCTTGGAATTAAGGGCAACCAATCGCCATGTGCGCCGGATCTTGAAACGACCTCGCACTCCAAGGCCTAAGCCAACTCTCCTAAACAACTGAGTCTCCCAGGCTCAAACAGGAAAGCATGCCTCGTCGTCCTTAGCATCACTTGAGGGTCTCTGATAACTAGGATGGTTCAACTTAAGGGCGTCAGCTGAATGCCACTACCGTCTACCGAATCTGCGGGTCTACAGAGTCTAGTGCGCTCCTGCACTTCGCCTGCTCGGCTGAAGCACATGGCATGATGTGTCTATCGGCAAAGCAATCGCGAGATCGAGAGGAAGTCTTGAGTGTATCTGCTTCATATGACCAGCGAAAACTGCTCGCTCATCTCTGTCAAGATGGTGTTCTGCTGACTTCAACCTGCTCGCGGTGTGTCTGTTATTCTCGGGCTGTCACTTGCCAAAACTTGCTGTGTTCATCTCTGTTCCCTACGTAATTTGGTCAGAGGCACCCAGGCCAAAGCTTCATGTTATGTATTTGGGAGTTTCAGAAAATTGGGGTACCTTACTTTGGGGTCCTTATAATAGGGATCCGATTATTTATTAGGGTACTATATTAGGGTCCCCTATTTTCGGAAACCCCCATTTGAACTGCGGCATGGTTGTAAGAGTAAGCGCCGACCCGTTTGCCACACAAAAACAGTTGTTTGCCGAGCGTCTGCGGCATCAGGGACACCGGACATTTTTTTCTGGTTCTTTGCCGCTTGACCTCGGATGCAGGGCAGGAGCAGACGGCAGAGGATACATAATAAGACTACCAGCACTAATCATAACAGTCATGATTTCATAATGGCAACAACAACAACAACGAAAGTGTTCAAGCAACAACCTCAGAAAGGGCCGACGATCTGGGCGTGCTGTCCGGCTCCTTCGGCATTCATCGCTCGCTGCATAAACAGCTGACCCTTTGTCCCGACATCCACTGCAAGCTTAATGTAGGGGCAAACCCTAAACCATTATAGTAGCCCTTATAGAACCCTTTCAGAAACCCTTTAAAGGAACCCTCAAAACCCTTTTCTAAATATTAAAAGCACCTAAACCCTAAACCCTTACAGTAGGTGGGCGCGCCTTATTTTCCCTGGCATTCTCCTGTGTTTCTTGCACATAGAGGGCGTTATCGTGTGTTTTTTTGCAGATAGGCGGCATTCTGGTGTGTTTTATCGTAAGGTTTTTGCGTTGTCCTGTGTTTTTTCCAGATCCAGCATCCGTGTTCCCACAAAGCATCCATGTCCCAACCATGTTAACGTCCGCACAAAGTCCGTCCGTTCCCACAGAGCATCCATGTCCCAACCATGTTAACGTCCACACAAAGTCCGTCCGTTCCCACAGAGCATCCATGTCCCAACCATGTTAACGCTCACACAAAGTCCGTCCGTTCCCACAGAGCATCCATGTCCCAACCATGTTAACGTCCACACAAAGTCCGTCTGTTCATCATAACAATATCAAACATATAGAATCATGAGAACAATCACAAGTATTCTTAGTATCCTGTCGGGCAAGGTCGTTCTGAATCAGTTTCTTGGGCACTTGAAGTTGCAAAGATTTGGACTTCTAGATGGATTTGTTTTTTAAGGCCCCCAAACTAGCTTATGCTCAAAGGTCCCGCCCGCGCCTGCCACGGAAGACAAACCTTAAAGCAGCCCAAAGTACCAGTGAAGAAAAAGCGCGACAACCTTATAGTAGCTCTTATAGAACCCTTTCAGGAACCCTCAAAACCCTATTCTAATTCTTAAGGCCCCTAAACCCTAAACCCTTATAGTTGCCCTTATAGANNCCCCCCCCCCCCCCCCCCCTATTAAAATCTGCGGGTCCCAGTCGCGCATCTCCTTTAGCTCCGAGGGCGTGATGGCATCACGGTCCGGGATCTTCCTGGGTGCCTGGGGGAAGCCAGGGAAGACCCTCTCAGTCAACAGCATCGCAAGATAACACCAAGGAGTCAGAGACTTCGGAAGAGGCAAGACGCGAAACTTCTGAATCTTGATCTTGCACCCCGCGCCCTACATCCAAAACTGCGCGGCCACCTGTGACTTGGTGCCCTTGTCCCTGAGCAGCTCCGCCCTGACGGACCTGTGAACATCCAGTGGGCTCACTTCCTTCGGGATGGGATTTGGGGGTTTCCGAAAATNNAGTATCCCAAATAGTAGGATCCTTATTATAAGGACACCGAAATAAGGTGCCCCGTATTTTCTGAAACTCCCATTTGTCTGCCTCGGCCCTAGGCGATCTAGGCTTTAGTGCTTTGGAGTTTCGGGTGTTCTAAGAAGGCGGGAAGGCTCTTCCTGCATTGAAGGGCCGTGTTGCCAGAAAGTACGGTCTGGTTCCGGGGACAACATGGGGGTTTCCGAAAATAGGGGACCCTAATATAGCACCCTAAATAGTAGGATCCTTATTATAGGGACCCCAAAATAAGGTACCCCTAATTTTCGGAAGCCCCCACATAACGGCAACAGTTTAGGAGACTACTGGTGTGAAGTCTCTCGGAAGCCTGATCGTGCCAAAAGGCTGACTATCCGAGATCTAAGGACTTTAGGAGGGACCCCTACTAGGGACCCTTAATCCCAATACCTATTAAGGGTCCCTAGAAGAGACTCACTTGCGACCAGGCAGTACCACCCACTTAGAGGCTGCATATGTCGGAGATTAATCAACCGAGGGGCTTCTCCTACTACATAGGGTTCCAAACTCGGGCCCCTTATTCTATAGCACCAAAACCCTATTCTAGAATCTGTTCTCCAAGCTTCCTCAATCAAAGACCCCGACACACACAGCATGGCATAGTGATAGCCCTTGTCATACAGCTTTCCCACACTTCGAACGAGCAGGTTGAGCAGGTAGACTCACAGCATGTGCCAATAAGTTTAAAGGTTGGGTGTTGGAGAACAAGCGCTTGCTGATGCTGTCAAGGCACATGGGCAGGGGCTGGCCGCCCTTGCACTGGAGCCGCTGCATAACCTCCACGTCTTAAGGTTTGGAGCTTGGAGCTTGCAAGAGGTGCATGGGATTTCTGATAGGGGTTGTAGATTTCAGGCTCGCAAACACCCTAAGAGCTGACAGTCAGTTGAAGAAGCTCTGAAGTGAATGAGGTTTCCTCTCCGCTTCACCTTGCTGGCCATTTTTGGAGATGTCTTTTCGTGCCTCAAGATGTACATGACAGTATGTGCTCTCACGAGAAGTTCGTGTGCAGATACTCATGGTCAGAAGGTCCGAAAAGCTTACTGGGAAAGCTAACCACAGCCTACAGACTCTCGAGGCAAAAAACACTCTCCCGCAACAGCCTACTTGGTACCTGGTGTAGTTGTATAGCCAGAGCCCTGACTATGACCTAAACCCTTTTTTTGAACCCAGGCTCTTTGCTATCAGCTGGGCAGCCGGCATGGCAGTTGCACTGGCCTAAACCCTAAACCCCTTTTGCAACAGGCTTTCCACTTCGCCCGGCCCCTCGACCCCTAAACCCTAAACCCCTAAACCCTCAATAATCTTCAGCCCTCAGCCCTCAGCCCCAAACTGCCTTAAGCACCAAATTCGAAGCGAGGGGACCCAAAGTGCCCATGGAGGGGTCACGATGAAACACCCCAGAAAACCTGGCACACGTGAATACATGGCTGTTGGCTCAGGAAATACACCCTAGAACTTTGGTGCATCCACCCAAACCCTGAAGCCCTGCACCCATGCTATCTCTACGCCCTCTACCCTCACCGATACACCGAAACTCACTTACAGAATCTTCCGCCAACCGTGCCAAGCCCCTTATCTGATCATCGCTACGACCATGTTTACAATTATTTCAATAATGATGAATGGTTTTTACGACTACGACTACCATAAAAAATGATCATTGTCATTTTTGTCCATAAACCCTACACACCCTTTTTTATACATCTGGACTTGATGAATGCCAGCACCCTAAACCCTAAACCCTAAACCCTCAAACGCTCCCCTCTGGCTGCCTTATAGTCCTTGCTGACCTCTTCATGGCCTTTGAGGAACCTGGCTTGCGAGGGAGGACAGACGAAGGTGAAGCACGGAGAGCGAATCCAGCAGAAGAGTGTCTGAAGTGTAAGATTTGTTGAAGAAGCGTGAGGTTTAGGGAGCTTTAAGGCTGTAGGCCTGTCGTGCTTTGGTAGGGTTTAAGGCTTCAGGGTTTTAGGGTTTAGATATACTTACACGGAAGCGTGCACTTCAGAAGAGGCTTCTTATGTCACACCTGGGTAGTTGTCAAAATTATGGTCCCATTTGGGGTACCCTAAATAATAGGTGCCGTATTATAATAAGGACCCAAAAAGGGACCATAATTTTGACAACCACCCACCTAGAGTGCGCCCTCATCCTACCGCCGCAGAGGAAGGAGCGGTTCAACCGGATGCACAAATGCCCTGCAAGCCACACTAACTTTAGGGTTTAGGGTTTAGGGTTTAGGGCTTTAAAGTTTCCACACCGAAGCCTCGGTTTTAGCGCAGCCAGAGAGTCGTTTTAGGTTGTGGAGGCTTAGGGTTATGGAGTTGGTAGTGCCTTCGTACTCGTGCTGTACTAGGAGTATGAGTACCAGCCGGTGCCACTTGGGTGTCTCAGATAACAAGGGAACACAAGTCCTAAAAAGGATCCTAAGACATGTACCGCTGATTAGAGGACCCACCCCCACCCCATGTCGCGTGAGAAAGCATGGAAGAGACGAAAAGGAGTGCCCTGCTCTGCAGAACTCCGAGTTCCGGGCTGCTGGGACAGACCATCTGCAGCCGTGTCTATCAGCAGTTTCAATATCCTCGACTTGAGGCTGTAGGGCTGTTTTGGTTTAGAGATCCTTGTGGTTTAGGGTTGTTCTCATGTTGGGCTATTTTGAGGGTTTCCGAAAATAGGGGAACCTAATATAGTGCCCTAAATAGTAGGATCCTTATTATAAGGACTCCCAAACAAGGTACCCCTAATTTTTGGAAACTCCCATTTTGAGGCTTACACTCGGACAATGCCGGCCTTAGGCTTCGAGCTGGTTTACGGATCACGCAAGACTCGGCCGGAGGTCGTCTCGGTCGCAGATTGTTCAGGGGTCCGAGAGGCTGGGCAGGTCCAGGCCGGGCCGGGAAAAGAGGCCCCGGGCTTGTCGGCCTTCACGTTAGGGTTTAGGGTTTAGAGTTTAGGGTTTAGGGTTTAGGGTTTAGGGCTGGGGGATCGCTAGCTACTGCCACGTGCCAAAGGCCACTTTCGAAACTTCAGTCGATGTTTAGGCCCTCTATACTTAGAGTTGCAGCTCTCTCAAACTCAAACGAGCAAACCAAGATCCCGAACTGAAAGCCCGAAGCCACGAAGCAAAACATCCAGAAATTCGCACCGACAATTTTAAAACCCGAAAGGACTCAGAAGAAAGAACATCAAGTCGAACAACGACCTCTTTCTCGCTCTCCCTGTCTCTCTACATTCCCCAAAAACTCTCAGCCGACGCGGGCCCTGACCCCCCAAAACTACAGAACCTGGAACCCGCAATCCTTACTTGGAGGTTCATGGGTAGTTATAAGTGGAGTTATAAGTAAGCTAACTATAGTTATAACCCATATTAGGGGACTTATAACCCTACTTATAACTACCCATGAACCTCCAAGTAGTGAACCACTGGCTTTCTGGAACCCCTGGGGCAGGGACTGGGAGCTTTGCGCCGCTCGCTGGAAAGTGCCGGTGCTCACAGCGAAGTCGCAGGTCATGCAGTACTCGTCCTCGGGTTTATATGAGCGCAACTTCGCCGAGAATTCTGTTGAAGTGAGGGGCTTGGGCATCATCCCCCCAAAAAAATCACAGGCCACTTAGTCCTACGCAATAAACATGTGCATGACAAGCAGACAGGCACAATCTATGATCATCTATGCATGCATGCATGTCAGTATGTATGTAAAGTCAGTCTGTCTGTCCGTCCGTCCGTCCGTCCGTCCGTCTGTCTGTCTGTCTGTACATGTATGCACATATGCTTACTTATCTGTATATGAACTACATGCATATGCATGTGTACATGTGTATGTACAAACACATGTACTTTGTTGAGCTGTCTGCTGCTAATAGAAAGGTCGTACCCTGCGCCTGTGTCGGCAGTAGTGGCTCCAACTTCGTGTAAATGGAAAGGTAAGCACGCAGAAACAGAATCAAACTGCAAAGAACCTCTACAAGAATAAGAAACGTTTTTGGGTCCCTATTTTACACAGTCACACCAAGCCGAAAAGCCCTGCACATCCCCACGGCAACCCTATCACGGGCACCCCAAACGCCCAAAAAACACATAGACATCTACAACCACGTAGTGAAACCCATCATGGCAACAACCATCTCTGATAAAGACAAATCCCTGAACCCCTAAGGCCTAAACCCCTCCCTAAAGCCCCAAAATTCTACATCCCTTAATACCCTCAGGCCATAAACCCCTAAAGACTCTAATACGCACCCTAAACCTTAGAACTCTACAGTACACCTGAAGAACACTTACAAAAAGGAAGCCTTTGCGCAAACTCCAAGACCTGTATGCCCTTAAAACCAGGAAACAGGCCTTATAGGAAACCGTAAAACTTTTACAGAACCCCACAGCCCTAAAGACCATATAGAGAGCCCATAAAGCCCTGACAGACCTCCAAAGCCCTTTTTTACACAGGCTTGATTGGAGCTCGCCCGGCCAATGTCCTTCGTACCCTAAACCCAAAACCCCTAAACCCTAAACCTCCAAAGCCCTAAAGCTAGCAACCTGGGGCCGGCTGACCTTCAAGTCGCGGTCCGGTCGCGGCGGCGAGAGGCTGTAGGGCAAATGGACCTCAGGGCTTTCGCAGGTTTAGGGCTTTCTGGGCTCTTGAGGGTTTAGGGGTTTATGGGCTTGAGGGCTTAGGAGTTTCGGGGCTGAGGGTGTATTGGCTTCGTGTTTTGTTGGCAATTGGTTTCGGGTTCGGGCTTTAGGCTTTGCTTCACTTTCAACCCACAAGGTACGAGTGAACCTCGGCGTCCAAGAAGCGGAAACATTGGCTGACGGGGACTTCTGCGAAGCTTTAAAGCCCAATAACTATTCTCGTAAAACCTGTGCCGTGCCTGGTGGCCGCTGCCACCACCCTCTGCAGGCAGCAAGGTGAGATCCTGCAGTCGGTGCATGCAGCGCTGGGCTTCGGTTCGTAGAGCCAACAGAAAGTCCTAAGAATTAGCAGAGGGCTTTGGAGTAGAGGGTGGTCGGTTTATATCAATGTTTTGGACCCTGTAGAGCCAGCGGCGAGCCCACAAGAGATATCGCGGTCCGTACAAGTATCAACAGGACCCGGAGTCTTGTTGAGATTGCTGTTCTTGTTGGCCAACCAGTAAGATGTGCACATGAAGTCTTGTCATCGTATCCGATGTGTAAGTGGATGCCGGAATCCCGATAGATCAGAGTTGGAGAACCTGTCGTGTAGTCCGACGTTCTATGTTCGTTGTGTCATCTAGTTTGCTAGTGACTGGACACCTGAAACTTATTTTGCATCCAACATGCCACAGCATGTACTGCACCTCCATGTAAACCCCTATAATACCCAAATGCCCGAAACACCCTAAACGCTACTCCGTCCTCCCCTTCCCATCCTGAACCCTCAATAGTACGGTATATTATAGTGCCGTTTATAATTTTACTATTATACTATATTATGCAATTCCAAAGTATAGTATATGATCTCATATTCTGTTTTGAGCCAAAACCCAGCCCAACTGCGCCCGCGACCGGTCCTCGAGCCTATCCGTGTGGACCTCTGGGTCGTGTAGAGTTTGGGTCAGACAGACGGCTCCGGACGGCACCGCAGGAATGCTACGGTTGATGGACAAAATCCTGCATGACCCTATATACCTAAACTATGGGATTTATGGTACTATACTATACTTGGGTCATGCAGGATTTTGTCCATCAACAGTAGGGTTGTAGGGTTTAGGATGTCTTAGGGTTTAGGGGAAGCGCCGCTTGAGGTTTGGACGTCTGGACTGCGAGGGTTTGTTGGGGCCGTAAGGTCCAGGGTCCATACACCTGAGGGTTTCAGAAAATAGGGGACCCTAATATAGCACCCGAAATAGTAGGATCGTTATTCTAAGGACCCCAAAATAGGGTACCCTAATTTTCGCAAACTCCCACCTGAGTTCAGAGTCTGCTGTCTGTCTTCTGTAGTAGCCTGATAAAGGCACCCTTGGGTCATCTTGGTTCTACTATATTACCCAAGGTAGTGGGATCCGTCTTACGAAGACAAACAGGAACCAAGGATTCCAGCACGTTCCTTCACTCTCCATCTAGCTACCTGTATGTGTACACGTATTTGTATGCATTGCACGCTCGTTTGCATGTGAGCCCCAAAACCCCAAGGCCTAAGCATGCTCAGATCCAGGCGATGTTGATGAAGCACTTCTGCTTCTGGCCGCTCTTGAAATTTATGTTCGTCTTCACCTCTGCTCACAAGCATTCGAAGCTGAGGCCTCTGCGATCTGCGAGGATTAGGACTCTAGGGTCGTGGATTTTAGGTTTGGGGGTTTCAGAGTTGGCCGCTTTCTCCTACTAGGCTCGCTGATTAGCTCTAACTCGGGACCAGGGCTCGGACTCTGCGTAGGCCCGAGTTAAGGTTAGGAGTGGGGTCTAGGGTTCGGAAGCCCTTCCCTGAGCTGAAACTCGGAAAACTTTGCAACGACAAAGGCGGAACCGATGCTTCAAACACCGTCCGAAGCCAGCATAGAGGGGCCGTCATAGATAGAACCTGGTTGTGGTGGTATAGTGGAGTGTAGTTACAGTGAGCAACCCTAGGGAATAGTATTGGCAATAACCAGAACTCTTCACAACTACTTCCACTTGTAGTAAGGCGGTTTCTTTGCGAATATAAATATAAATATAAATATATTTATATGAATACGGAAGTACAGACTGTATACATGTATACAGTCCTGCTTCTGAACTTATAGATCTCTCTGCACACAATTCTCAACATTTTGTGAACACACAAA
>CAJNDV010023547.1:4086-16877 GCA_905221635.1 Symbiodinium sp. CCMP2456
CTACTCCTACTGCTACTGCTACCGCTACTGCTACCGCTACTGCTACAGTTATTCTGAAACGCTTTCCGTTGGACCGGACACGAAGAACATCGTTGCATTCTGATGTCTGATTATTCGTACATCAAGACCACCAAAATCAGGCAAACAAACTTCGTTCTGACCGCTAGTTGTTGGGTACGAAAACCCAGACCGCAAAAAACAGCTAACAACCCAAAAATCTCAAACACGAGCTCTGTAAATTCCAGCATTTTGGCTGCAAGCATGAAGAGCAATGTTTCAAACATAGCAAGACATAAGCAAAAACCCACGCGCTTTCCAACATGTCAACAAGGAGAAGATACAGCACTGTAAGAAACGGGTAGTACTGCTACGGCTACTACCGCAACAACGAATCCGCAGTTCGCTCGCGAGACCAAGGCAATGGGAGCGAGCTCTGGAGCTGCTTCGGAGGCTCTCCAGGCTCGGGCAGTCTCTCGCAAGGAAAGGCTGTCTTGCGCCTGTCAATGTGATGTTGCTGACATTCATGTTTGATCTTGATCATGATGATGATGATGGTGATGATGATGACGTTGGCGCCGATGGCTTATCAGGGTGATGTCATTCTTGGCGGTGGTGGTGGTGGTGGCGGTGGTGATGAGGACGCTGGCCGCGATCTTTTTTTGCGAATTAGTTTACTAATCACTTCAACCATTATATAATCCCCCGCAATGCCATATATAGTGTGAACAATGTTTAGTTTAGTATTATTAGGACTTTGGCTATGAGTCTTCTTCTTCCTCAGTGTTTTATTCAAAACCCTTCCTTTGGCAGATTGCAGACCCTGCAGTCCTCCGTTCCTGTGGTTGTTGCAGCCTGCAATTCCCGCGCAGTGCTGGCAGTCCTACGTTCCTTCGGCCTCTGCTGGCTGCAGTTCTTGCAGTCATTTCAACTCATGCGTTCTAGTACACATTCGCTCTTGCAATCGTAATGTTTCGGATGCTGAGATAGTCCCTAAGCATAAACCCTGCGAGAGAGAGACACGGAGAGAGCTTCGATATCTAAACTCTGCGAGAGAGAGACACGGAGAGAGCTTCGATATCTCCACCGTTGAGCGATCCCTCGTCTCTTCCTACTAGCGCTTAATTCTAATGTAGTCTTGGCCCGTTTTCGTACCTTTTCCGGCCCATTCCGAGCCAAATGCTTCCCGAAAACAATACTCAATATCGGGGTGAGGTTTAGTAATCCGGGGAAGGGATTCATTAAGCATCCAATTCAGTGACTCATGGATTATTCGAAGAGGTAAATAGGTACATCGTATATATATATATATATTATATATATATATATATATATATTTATAAATAAATAAACAAATAAATAAATAAATAAATATATATATATATATATATAAACATATGTATGCATACACAATCACCACGGCTGTCTTGGTCTCTCATCCTCCTCATCTCCATCACCTTCATATTTTGTGAATGGTTTTCTTGCCACAAACACCTTCATTGTCAGCACGGTTGTGAGTACCAAGGCTTTTGTTTCATTGTTATTTCGTTGTCATGCTCTCTAGTATCCCTGCCGTCATGGCATCACGTTAGGGTGCTCGTTTTCATTCTTTCCGAATGCCCTGCAAGCAGGTGCGGCTTGGAACGGACGGCGATCTCTTACGGAGCGGCTATCACCGCCTGTGAGACAAGCAGGCTCAAAAATGTGTTTTTTGCGATTGTTTTAGGGTTTTTCGAATTCCCTACAGCCTTAACCTGAAATGTTTGAGCCCACATCTCAAGACCGAAGGTTGTTCACTTTAACAGGCCCATTCAAGATTGCCTTGGCGACAGTTTCGGGTCGGTAACCAAGAGAATGGGATGTGCTGGGTGTCCGCGACTTACGGGCGAGGGACAGCTGAAAAAGAACAAGATTCCCGAATTCATTGCGAGCACCCGAACCCAAACGCAGCACCCAACACGGTTTTGAAGGCTACCGAACCTCCAAAGTTTACGAGATGCCGGGCCTTCGTGTGGTTCTTCGAAGTTGCAATGTGCAGTTTTTCCGATCTTCCGAAGCCGAGCCCGAAACCTTCAACCTTGCAGGCGCTGGCAGCGTGCGGTGGCCCTTTTTGCAGAGTGCCAAAGCGAGATGCAGGCGCAGCTTGGACCTTGGAGGAACGTTGTTCACACCGCGAGTTTTGTGTCAGCGGCGCAAGCCCAAACAAAAGACTTGCTGCTGCTTTCCCAAGGACAATCGTCGCCCGCAACGCAGCTGTCAGTGCTTGTGAAAAGGGCTCACATTGGCAGGGCGCCCTACAGCTTCTCCGGGAGGCATTCCAAAGCCACGCGTAGCTTTGCGGCGGATTCCGGTCCAGAGGGCGTCAGGTGGCACAGGTGCACCACACTCCTAGTCGGAAAGGGGCGGAGTGGACGGATTGTCGAACTCCAAGAGGCGAGGATGGAATGAAAACGGCTGGACAGTCTTGCTAAGTACTTTGTTTTTGGTTTCAAACATTGGAGTTTCGCCGGCAACGCTCAATGCAAGCAGGCTCCCCAGAACTTTTTTTCAGTGTGGGTCATCGCCACCGTAATCAGCCGCAAACCTGTCATCCTCATCGTCAGCGTCAGCATCAGAATCAGCTTCAGCACCGCCAGTGTCACCATCTTCACATCATCGCGGTCATCCTCAGTATCAACAGCATGTAGCCGTAGACACCACTGCCTTTCGGATGATTGGGTGGGCACCCGATGGACCTGTGTTGCAGGCAGAAGAGGGAACGCTCCAAGCAAACGCGATCACCTATAACTCTGCTTGTATCTGGACTGCACTTGGCTTCGGGGAGGTACTGGGCCTCTATACGCACTTTACATCAGTATGTACGGTGTCATAGACTGAGGAAGTTTTGGCCTGATCGGGTTCAAGCACGGACGTCCCTTCCAAAGGTTCATGACGGGATTCGGCTTGCATCTGGGATTGGCACCATTTTTGGGGGGGGCCAGGTGGAATTGAGGCTGTCGCAGAAGGTGGGCTTTTGTCGGTGAACTCCGTATTTGCACAGTTCTCAGAGAGTTGCAGCGCTGAGCTGTTGGCATGCTTTTGAGTCATCGGTCCTGCCGGACAATCGATAGGAAAAGCCTTGCTCCATGGCTTGGGCCGACAATGCTTGCCTCTAACCAAAAGCCTTTGCGTTTCAACATCCGTAACCATCCCAAGATGCAGGGCTTCGATATTACGAGGACGGCCCTAGACATCCGAGCCAAAAAGCAGCTTGCAGGCTTCTGGAATTCAACGAAGCTGTAGTACTGTCTACCTGGCATTCGTAGGTCTGCCCAAAGAGGCCCACCCCCGGCAAAGGCAGTGCGCTGGAGAAGGCTCGGCGATGGCAGCAAGCTTTGCAGCTCTTGGCCCAGCTACGGCAGCGCGGGCTTGAGGCCACCTGAGAGCTTCCACAACCAAACACAGGTTCCCCCCATCATGCTGAGTCTTACTCATATAAACCCACGAGTTGGGAATTGCGAAGGCCACGCTGATCAGCTACTGCGCGGCCATCGGCGCGTGCGCCCGGGGTGAGAACTGGCAAGGCGCCATCGAGCTGCTTCTTGAGCTTCGCGACGAGGCGGAGGCCCCTGAGACTTCTGTTGCAGGGTTTCTGCAAGCTTTCGAGGGTCTTTGAGTGCACTCGCGAGTTGCAGGACCATGCGCTGCAGAAGTCGGGGCGAACGTAGTTTAGTGAGCCGCTTCAGTTTGGGGTCACATGGTACTGCATCACTCTTTTTTCCTCTGTGTATGTATGTATGTATATAAGTATGCACGCAACGCGATGCCACTACGAAGCCTTCAGTGAGGATTCCTGATGGGTCCGGTTTCTCGATTGTGAGAGTGGTGGCGGGGCCCTTTTGGCATGTCTGTCGCAAATCCTTCCGATGGGCTGTGACAGATCTCAGCCAATCGCTCGAGCATTATGATGTCATGATGAAGGCACCGTTGTTCGTTCAAGATGCACCCAAAGAAATGCAAGATAGTTTCCGATTCACGCGGCTCGGACATTCTTGATCCCTGCTGGGTCCTGTCCAGAAAGCCGGGAAGAAAACCGACTGAAACCCGTGTACAACACCGCATGCCCACTGGAGGTGCTGGGGGATGACACCACGGCCTTCGTGTCAGCCATCGGGGCTTGCGAGCAGCGTCAGCTCCACCAAGAGGCTCAGAGG
The DNA here is from genome assembly GCA_905221635.1 of Symbiodinium sp. CCMP2456. Classification (NCBI taxonomy): domain Eukaryota; class Dinophyceae; order Suessiales; family Symbiodiniaceae; genus Symbiodinium; species Symbiodinium sp. CCMP2456. The sequence continues at coordinate 8,277 of CAJNDV010023547.1, forward strand.
ACGATGGCGCTGCTCGAAGACTTTTTGCTCGGCTGGGTTGAAGGGCGATAGCTGGGACAAGAGCAATTTGGAAGCACTTCTCCTTGTCGTATGGATCAGTAGATACTTTCCCTGTCGTAATCGGACAGGGGGGTGCGAAGCTGAACAGTTGTTTAGCAGCCTGCCTTCGCCCTTCGACCTTGAAGAGCATCTTTTCCAGCACCACATTTGTGGCACCTGTGCTTGCCCGACAGATGAAGTGTGGGCACCTGGGAAGTTTTACATCATCGACGCAGCAGCTCGCCCTTCCATGCCTGAAGCCCCGAGACCCTGATCAGTGTTCCATTTCTCCCTGCATCCAGTCTCGAAAGCATCGGGTGGAAGAATTTGTTCGCATCCGACATTTGACTGCATTTCCTGATAAGAGAGGACCAGTGCAGTCGTAGCAGCCGGAGTCTCCATTCTAGCCTGATGTCTATGTTTTGTAGATGTGGCAGTGTTCGCTTGTCGATGGATGGATCTCTTGTGCAAAGAATTTTGTGGCTATCGTTCCAGTTTGTTGGTGTGAGCTTCCAAGGGGCACTTGACTCACTTGGAGGTGTTAGCACCTGCTCGTATTTTGTAGTATAGGCTAAAGTTCAGGGCACCTTAACCCCGATTGACTTGAGTATGGAGCTGCTGGAATCTCAATTGGTCTGGCATGACCTTGGCAAGGAGCTGTTCGGCACAGAAGCCACCAGCAACCTGGTGCTGGCACTGAAGTTTGTGTGCGTGTGCGTGTGTGTGGTCAAGTGTCATGACCTTGCACTCTCTTGCACTCCTGCTAGTTGCACGTTGTTCCTGCGCAAAGAATTGTCAACAGTCACTGGCGCTGGCTGTTGGGAATCTTGGACTTGCAGCAACCCGTCATACTTTGAATTTTCGAGGATCGAGGTTTGAGTGTTGCACTCCCCAAAATTCAAGACCTAATGGCCATGCTACCCATCCTCGTGCCAGCCATGTTGACAGTGCTTTGCAGAAGCAGAAACCACCAGGGTCAAGTCCTGACTGCGGGGATGGTTTCGCATAGCAAGAGGATCACGAACAGTCTCCGTGATTCTTTGCATGAGGGCAAAGCGACCCCTGTCTGGGCTCTCGCTCTGTGCGCCAGAGGGTTGGCATACAGGCTGCTGTGGTTGTGCAGCCTGCTGCCGGCATGATTTTAATTCGACAAGCAACCGTTGAAGCGAACATCCTTCGATAGGCCTGTGTTGACATCCGGGCTGTTGTTTGCTTCCTTGCAACCGTTCTTTGCACCTGAAGCCGAGCATCCCGACTTCATCAAGATGCCTCCGGCATTTATAGGGCCCAGTCGGCCGTGGAATGTTAAATGCTCGATGCGCGGAATGCTCCGGCTGGTGTTGTCAGCTCGGGTTAGGAAAAAGTATCATGTCTGCATGGCTGCTAACTTTGGCGATATTTCAGGTAGACAGTTTCGACTGCACACGTGTAAACTCACTGGCTGGCAACATTGTGTGACCTGGTCAAGGCTCCAGTGGTAGGGCATGTAGGGCAAGCTTCGCAGCCCTCCCGGGCTGCTCAAAGCTAAGCCCGATCCCAGGCCGACCTACCTCGGGGGCAAGAGCATCGAGGATCCGGAGCTCAAGAAGAAGCGCTTCGCCTGACAAAGACTGCTGAAGCTGTTCGTTCGGCACGCTCCTGCAGAGCCTTTCTCTTTTCACCACGGCTCTGAGCAAGTCCCAAACCCATGCTTTCATGACTTCAGTGTAATGTGGCGGTCAAGGGTTCAGGATCTTGAGATCGGGCTTCGTGCTTCGACCAGGACTGAGGATGTTTTAGGCAAGGCCCAAAAGGGCCTGCAGCAGATGGAAAAGGTCTAGGGAGTCTAGGCTCTTGTTTGTGATGCTGTGACGTCAGGCCAAACTCTGTCCACCACTGAAAGTCCCAAGGCCTCGAGGTTTTTTACATGGACTCAGGGTTGGTCGTTCTCGTCATCGACCCTCTTTCTTTGTTGCTCCAGCACGAAGGACCCACGGAAGGTACCTTAGTCGTGGAGTTCACAAGAAAAGCCTTGCGGCCATTTTGGGGGGGGCTACAGAATGCAGAAGCAGGCCTTCAGAAAAGCGACGCTTGTGCAAAGACGCTCAGGAAGCTCAACGCTGAGCTCGCAAATGGCCGCGGGAGGCTCAGGCTGTGGCCTTCCAGGAGGGCGACGTAGAAGCCTCTGATGCATCCGTGTTTCGGTGTCCCAGGTGTTTTCATGAACGAGCTTCGGGCTTCGAGGCTTAAGGGTTTCGGGGTTGCGAAAGATCAAGATGCTGTCTGCTTCTTGTGGACAGAGTCCCGAAAATCGCGAGTCCCACGCAGTCGGACTCATTGCACTGGCTTCAGAAACCATGAAGAGATCCTGCCTCAAATATCGGAAGGTCCCCTAAGTAATCCGGAGACATTCGAACTCTTCAAAGCTCTCCGCAGTATGCTGTAAAGCTCTGACCCACAAGTGGTTCGCACAACTCGCTGAGCTGCGGCTGCCCAGGCCTGGCCATGATGGCGATCATTGGTATGTTCTTTCAGGACCCATGGGGTGAGAGAAGTTCCGGGACGTTGGGAACGTTCGGGGCTGACCGACCTGTTAAGCTCACGAGGATCTTTGACACAAAATCTGATGTTCGGTGTTTGGTTCGGTTGAAGTTGGCTCAGCCGCTCAATCCAACCGCCGCCTGAGGCCTACGCAAGGGCTCAGGCATAGACCCATTTAGGCCATGATGCAAGCATGGCCTTCTGGTGCTTCCAAGCTTGTATACCTTGTCCGGAGATCCAAGGCAGTAAGGCCTCGAAGCCTCAGTAGCTTCTAGAGTGATGACCACACGTCCCGGGACCCTAAACCCTAAACCCTAAACCCTAACATTCACATGAATGAAACCCCGAAAAGACACTTCAACGGCCCGAGCTCTCTTCGCAGTGCCCAGTACATTAGGTTCAAGCAGCTGTTCACGTGTTTGTACTGGAGGACATCGTAATGACCGTCGCTGTCCGTGCCCGAAAGATCCGAAGCCAGAGGATGGCTTGACCGGCTCCGCCTGGGGCGACTGGGCAAACTACACGGCACAGTCCTCAGCCAGGGAAGAGACTTAAGGGCTGCTGTTCGGGGACTTTCCACTGAAGCTTTGGTCCGAAGATGCCCAAGACCCCTAAGCCGCACGTCCAAGTCTGAGTGGACTCCATGCTGCTTCGGCTTCCTAGTGGCACAGAAGGCCCCAATAAGCCTGTTGGAAGCACCGCCACCCCTGCTTGCAGGGTTCACTTCATGCCGCAGAGAGACGCACAGGGCTAACAAGATCCCAACAACTTCCTCCCAAAGTTCTCACTTGGAAGATGTGCCCGTGAGCTCGGGAGTAAGTCACCAAAATCCATCAGCAAAATCCAGAAGCTAAAGCTCAGAGCCTTCTGTCACAGATGTCACAGGGATTTGAAGTATTCTTGCAATGACCCTCGACTTGTCAGGATTCCCCTCTTCGGGCCTTCGAGAACGAGCTGGGGGTGCAGGACGGGTCTCGAGAAGGGAGACGTTCGTTCTTCAAACGTAGGGCCTTTGGGATGCAAGGGCTCTTCACTACATGGGTTTGGGGTGGGCCATGTGTTTTTTGAACAGCAAATCCCATGCCCCAAAACTCAGTTTCTCGTTCGGAGCTGTTCCGGCTGCTTGCGTGATTGTTGTGCCCAGACTCTTGCTAGCTGGGTGGGGGAACACGAGTTGAGGTCGCCGCCGGGTTTAGCGGGTTGAGAAGGAAGCCGGTAGTGGTCCTCCGCCCAAAACTACATTGCGTGAGAACCAGGCTCCCCTGGGCTACTTCGACCCGTTGGGCCTGTCGAAGGAGTGGGCGCACTCGCCTACTTGCAGTGGTCATCCCGGGGGTTGCTGAGGGTTCAGCCCGAAGATGAGCCCTAAGCCCTAGCCAATTGATGATGCTCTTGTCCTTTGCAGTCTTCTTCTCTCTGTCCCTTTGCTCTACAAACACGCACAGCAGCTAGATGGAAATAAGGGGGGATTGCTCGTCCGGAGTCGGAATAGGCTCATGTTGCTTTTTGTAGTCTTTACATCCCGTTCATGTGCCGTCGCCGGGAAGGTTGAGATCACCGTGCGCCGAACACGTGGAATGTCGTTCGTTTTGCTGAGCCCCAGAGGGCTCGGGCAGTGTGGTTGGAGAGGCAGCTAGTTTCGGTTTCCAAGTTTTGAGCTTTAGCATTGTTACAGAGTCTAGAACTGACGGACCAGTCTTCACCAGCAGAAACCTCGAGAAACGGATTCTTAACAGTAAGCGATGGGCATCTTCCAAAAATCAGGAAAACCTACAAGTAGTGAGCAAGGGCGGCGCAGACTCAACCGGAGTTCGAACCGTGAAGTCCGAGCGACCCGACCTTACACACAGACGCACACACACACACAGCAGGCCTCGAACCCTCGGAAAGCTGAATGCCCGGCTTGTTCGGGCAGGATGGCGACGTGGAGACCTTCCGCCGCCGCCGAGAGGTGGGGGGGGGGGGGGGGGGGCAGAAAGTTAGGGATGTGCAGGATGCCAGAATCCCAGCACTCCCCGTCCGTTCCCTGGCTTGAAGTTTTGCCTCTCGGCCAGTCTGAGCTGAAGAACGGCCGCGTGGCCATGCCGGGCGCCCGATAGGTTTCGGGTTTTGTTGAGTTTAGGCTTGTAGATCATTATATTGTGCACCGTTTTCGCGAGGGTGGGGGGGGATCTCTCCGTGCCGGGAACAGGAAGGAGAGCAAGAGAGACGGAAAGATAAGCACACAATGGGTGGATTCGACGAGTAGAGCAGAGTAGAGCGGTCAAGGAGAGGACACGGTACAATGGAGTATTACAGGAAGAACCTGATCTACGAAAGATCCGCGAAGCCTTGTGGATCCATTTCTGCCGCAACAGACCTTTGACTCCGAGGTTTGCCACGATTGGCTACATGGTTCCCGAGTACTTCAAGTTGCCGTGGACCTGGACTCTCGTAACTGGTGACTCGTGACCAGGTATCTCAGAGTATCTCACAATATCCTTTAAACTTTAACATACATCACAACAGTATATTAATTGTGGGAGTTTGTTTTGGCTTCGGGTGATTATGGGAGCTTTGGTATCTGGGCTTTAGCTTCCTGCTCTCACGGTGGAATTTACCAGTTAGGTTATGGTGCATTGTATTGCATTATGATGGTTCACCTCGAAAAGAGGCCCCGAAGCAGAAGTTCAGGGCATCGGCCCCCTGAGGCCAGAGTCGTAGAAGTGATGATGTGGGTCTCTGCTTTCCGCAGCTAGGATGCGGGAGGTCTGCAGATGATCCGTTTTTCGCACTGCATCCTGAGCCAGCTCAAAACTGCTACCGTGCTGAGTTCTGTGAAGTCTAGTTTGCTATAGGGGCTAAACCCTAAACCCTAAACCTATTCCATAGTGTGGCAGCATATAACTATGGAGCCGCCTGCTGTGTACTGTGAATATTGTCAAGACGTATCATTTTGTAAACGGTCGTTCCGGAATCAGCGCTTTCGCAGCCATGAAAGTGCACAGATTCGTAAGAACTTCCAGCAGGTGGACTCCTGAAGGTTCCGTGATTTGCTTGGCACTTTCTGTACTGGCATGGACATCTTGGACGTGGCTTTGTTTTGTGCCGATCCGGTCCAGCTGTTGTCCTCCGTTGCTGGACTTTCCAGATCATGATCTGCCCTGGTCTGACCATGTCAGGTGCCTTCCCTATACCGCGCGACTGCAGATGAAGATGAACATGTATGCCATACAGTCCTTATTGGTGATGGACGGGAGATCTCAAGCCTCCGCCAGCACCCATCACAACTGTGCAATCCAGGCAGATGGTGAGCTGGTGTGCTTCGGAATAGACGTGTACGGGGAATGTGATGTGCCAGTGGATCTAGGACCAGTTGTGGCCGTGTCAGCTGGGGACTCTCACACCTGCGCGGTGAGAGAAGATGGTGAGCTGGTGTGTTTTGGAGCTAACAGGTATGGGGAATGTGATGTGCCGGCAGACTTGGGACCAGTTGTGGCAGTTTCCGCAGGAGGATACCATACTTGCGCAGTGAGAGCTGATAGTCAACTGGTTTGCCTTGGACCCAACGGCCACGGCCAATGCAGTGTGCCTCCGAATTTGGGACCAGTCTTGACAGTCTCAGCAGGGGGGTATCACACTTGTGCCGTTAAAGCAAATGGTCAACTGGTTTGTTTTGGAGATAACGGACACGGGCAGTGCGACGTTCCGGCGGATTTGGGACCAGTGTTGACGGTCTCGACGGGCAAATGTCACACCTGTGCTGTGAGGGCAGATGGTCAACTGGTCTGCTTCGGAGACGACGAGGAAGGGCAATCCGATGTACCATTGGATCTTGGACCCGTGGTTGCAGTATCAGCAGGTGAGCAGCATACCTGCGTAGTGAAAGCAGACGGAGAGCTGTTCTGCTTTGGACTGAACATGTACGGGGAGTGTGATGTTCCGGTGGATCTGGGACCCGTTTTCACAGTCTCAGCCGGCGGACATCGCACGTGCGCAGTGAGGGCAGATGGTCGATATATCGGTTTCCCAAAAACGCCATTGCCGGTGGATCTGGGGCTGCTAATTAGAGTTTAGAACCTGCGAACTCCCGCGGGCGTGAGGGCCGTGAGTTCTTCGAATCTTTAGTCTGACGAACATCCGCTTGCCGAGCAGGCATCGCTCCATGAGCTGCAGCAAAAAAGACCTACCACCCTGATCTCTGCACCCTGCGACACTGAAGCCTACAGCTTGACCAACAATCCGCATTGGCGGAAAAAACTGCTGGCGAAGGTAGCCCACAAGATCTACATCCTAAATCGAGTTCCCCAGCCGCAAATCGTAAATTGTTTGAAAATCCATCAGCAATCTAGGCATCTCTATGTCATCGTGTCCGCAAATCCAGCAAACTATCCATGAATCCATTTTGCCAACTTAACTAGACTACACATGTAATGGAATGTATTTTCTATGTACGGACACACAAGTTTAAACTCAAGAAAAGGCTTGACACATCCTGTGAGCTGCCACCATAATCCCGTCCAAGTCCGGGCTACCTGGCGCCTTCTGCAAATCTGAAATTTGCCGACGTGCCGAATGGTGCGGGACCAAGAGGAAACGGCTGGCGCTTAGGTGAAGCTGTCTGAGTGCCGCTTCGAATGTTCTCGGAAGCTTCTTGAACTTCCGGTTTAGAAGATCTATAGTCGATAATCCATAGAGGTGCTGTGCTTCCAAAGCGTACACAACAAGCTTCTTTGAGACCTGTTCCCGACGACATCTAGGCCATGTTTTTCATTTGGAGGTGCAGGGGCGAGGTGGAAAGTGGTGCTATCGCGATCGCCCAGGTCAGACATGGGTCTTGAATATCAAGAGATAGTTGAAGACTCGAAGCCAGGATCTGCACTTTTGGGTTACGGGTTTGGGTCTCGGGAATCCTTGCCAGCTGACAGCTGAACCCAGAAGCCCAAGACTGAGGCTAGGCACAAAATCGTGTAGTCCGTTGTCCTGCAGCGCTAGTCTGGTGCATAGTGGTGCACTTGAGTTCAACTTCGAAGTCAAAACTCACGGGGCAAAGCCAAGGTTTGGCGGCCATCACCAAGGTGCCCGCTGAGGGCTGGTTGCCGCTTGGCTTTCCGAAATCTTCTGCTGGGGAGGCGTTGGTGGAGGTTTAAGAGGGTTTGGAGTCCAAATGCTTCAGAAAACCGCGGAACACTTGCCCCGAACCTTCAGGCCTTAAGCTCCGCCTGCTCCGCCTGCTCCGACGTGTGTGTGTGGGATGCTTTTAGGTCAGGGCATCAGTTGCAGACTGCACCGAGGCAGTGGGTTGCCTTGCGGCGGCCTCGGCATGGGCAGGGACAAGAGCAGTCTAGGTTCGGATAGTTGACACGGGAAACAGTAAATACAATGCGATGTTTGAATTGCTTTCCGCAAATCCCTGGGCTGGCACCCTTGCCCCAAGTTGCCCAAGGTGCGGCTGCTATGAGTGGGTGGTCAACGAGCCGGTGGAGCGCACGGGCAGAAGGGAACCAGACGTACGTTCATATACAGGGGTACTCGTAGCTGTAGGCCCGGATGCCAGCTCAAGCTTGGAATGCCTACAGTAGCCCTTGCAAGCAGGCAGAGATTTGGTGAGTTGCTTGCGAGCTGTGTGAAGGACCCGGCGGAGCCCGGAAACTACGGCAAGGGCAAGCCAGGGGCCGAAAGGATATGAGCATCTCCGTTTCTGCTAGAGCAAGGCGGGGTGGATGCAAGCCGGAGGCCGCAAAAGTCCTCGGGACCTCGCCCTTGAACCCCAGACCTTCCCAGACTCTTCTGCAAACAAGTTTGGCCTTTGCTCGCATGTGCTTAGCCAGCCTTTACGCCTCTGTTAAGAATATGTAACAGCCCACAGCCCGAAACAAACGGGTGTAGTTTGGCCCCACTCTTAAACTCCAAAACTCTACAGCCAAACCCCAAAAACCTAAGCTCTCAACAAAAGACCTGAACGCTCAGGCTCGGCTACGGAAACATGGTGCTGGGCATCACCGCCGAGTCCATCTCGGATGCCGATGCGCCGGGATCCCAGAGAGAGAGAGAGAGAGAGAG
>CAJNDV010023547.1:17831-54978 GCA_905221635.1 Symbiodinium sp. CCMP2456
CTGCACCACAACCCTGTGGAAAGAAGCAGAGATAGATAGATGATACACACACACATATTTTTTTTATAGTAATAACAATACTTATCATTATACTGATACTAGTAATAATCATCATAATCATCATCATAATAATAACAATACTAATAAATCAATAAATACATGAATGGATAGGTACATTAATTTGGTCATTTATTGGTTTATTTATTTATCTATTCATTTATACGGACATATTTTTATCTGCATGTATGCAAGTACGTCTATGTGTGCGTGTGCGTTCGTGGTTTCGTATGTGTATGTATATATATATATATACGTATGGTAGGTATGTATGTATGTATGTATGGATGGATGGATGGATGGATGGATCGATGGATGTATGTTACATTGTTGCATATTACATGCACATGTTACATAGAACCTTTTACAAATTACATGTTCGATATGAGGTATTACTTAGATGTAACATATTACATTTTGAATGTCAGACATTGCATATCTCCAGCAACAGTGCGGGAACCGTATGGGGTTCTTGGGTTAGAGTAACAAGAGTGTTGATTGAGCCGTGTGCCCGGCGCGCCTCAAGAAGCAGGTCTCCGCATCCTGTTATTTGCACCGGATCGCGTCTCCCGCTGTGGTGCGGTGCAAGTTTTCACTGGGGTCCTACCTGAGCGCACGATCTATCAAAGAGCTGCGCGTGCATTATCAAGAGCATGCGCGGGAATTATCATTCACATGTGCAGGTTTTGTTTAGGGTTTAGCGTATAGGGTTTAGGGAATCCGTCGCATGTGTCGGAGTAATCTTTTCTTTTCCTTGTGCCTGAAAAGCCGCCCCGCCTTGTTCCTTGCGCCTGATATATAGATCTGGCAAACGGAAAGAGCGTGTACAGCGAATGTGAGTTGGACAGTTTGGAGAAAAAGTTGGCCCGGAGATGTGCTGCCAGAGCCAATCAGAAACTTCAGACCCGATGCCCCAACCGAAACCATGAACCCTCGAATGTTATAGTTATAGGATCCTTAAAGCATGCGTATCAAGGACCCTGTACAGTAAGGGACGGGACGCCCAGAGCCGACAGGCGCAAGCGCGGTCTGAACTCGGAGTTGGCGAACGGCCGCCTCGCAATGATGGTGCCCGCAACCTCTCTCCTTCAGGGTATTGGCGGCTTTCACCCTGACCCAGGGAGGGTTTTGTAGTTTTTGGTTTGAAAAGGGGATGGAGCTTTAGGTTTCGAGGGCTTTTGGCCCCTGGCTTTAGCAGGCTTTGGCATTCATCAGGGTTGTTAGAGATAGTTTGCCAGGCTTCGAGATTGGTTTTGAGATTTTGGATGGCTCGAGCGTCAGGGTGCCTTCGAGTGCTACGGGCTAGTTTTGGGAAGAAGCTTTTCAGGTGAGAGATGTTCTGGAGTGCACCGGTGGGCCTGGGACTTTGAGCATCGTAGTCCTCATCAGGGTACTGCGAGTGGTAGCAACCACTGGGCAAGACGGGACTCGTGGTTGCAGACTCAAGATTCGGTCAGGATTTTCGGTGTCATCTCGTGAACCTGAAGCCCTACACCACCTATGAGCCGGGTTTTTCGTTGCTTGAACTATCACGTTCTGTTGGTCAACTCGTCACTAAAAGGAGGGCTTCCACCAGCAGCTGAACATACGGGGTAAAGGCGTATCTTGGCAAACTGCGGAACCATGATACCCCTCTGGACTGATTTCCAAAGAGACCCTTGAAACCTCGATTGGATGCCTGCAGGCGATCGTGGGGCTCTGGGTCCAGGCCGCTTCTGTGTTTCAGGTGTACAGCGTTCCGGCATTTACGTTTCTCGGGGTCGAAGTTGTCGTTGGGGAATGTCGTAAGGGTTCAAGCTGTCTTGCGATTCCGTTTCGACCCTCAAGACCAAGCCCTCTGCCCCGAACCGGAGCCCGAACCGGCGCAGATGTGCGGGTTCCATTCGTACTGTGGCCTAGGCATGTGCAAGGTTTTGCCTTTGGCAGCAATGAGCTGATCTTGGTTTCAGTATTCAGTGTGGCAGAGGTTGAGGAAGTCGCGTTGCTGGTGTTGTCGCGGCCACTGCTGCTGCTTCTGCTGCTGACACTGATGATAGTGGTGGTGCGTAAGATTACTGTGTGATGACTACGATGATGCTGAACCCCACTCGGCTTAGGAAAAAAAAGTGTGTGGATGCCGAGCATGAAGATGTCATACTGCGATGGTGTCTGCAGAGACAGAAGTGCAGTCGCAATCCGCCAGAGTAGCAGATCCAAGACACGAGGAACGACGACTCGAAGCCCTGCACCTCAAGCCCCTTGAGCCCCACAACCCCAAGGGTTTAGGAGCCTTGGCTTCTGCCAACAAGGACGGTCTCTTCGGCACCCCTTACGGCCTCTACACCGCCCGGGCCCCTCGGGCAAGTGCTGCCCAAGGGAGAAGAGTTTTCTAGTGGTTTCAGCAGCAGCAGCAGCAGCAGCAGCAGTCATGGTGGTGGTGGGAGCAGGAGGACACCAGCAGCACGAGGAGGAGCAGTCATGAGCAGTCGTCGTTGCAGGAGTAGTAGTAGTAGTCGTCGTAGTGGTGGTGGTAATGGTAGTGGTAGTGGTGGTAGTGGTAGTGGCAGTGGCAGTTGTAGCAGCAGCTTCGAGCACGGGAGTCAAAGTTCAGACACCACCCATCTTGATTCCGGCACAGTTAAGGCGGGCAACAGACAGGAACCTAACGTGGACAGCTTAACTTGCAAAGATGGTGGCTATGAAATCTTCATCAGGATAGGCTGCAGCAGATTCAGCAGAAGCTTGAAACTGTCTCTCGTGCTTGCCCGTGAGAGATGCCAAGGGCTCCTCAGCCTTCGAGAACGAGTTGGGCGTCCAGGCACGGATGTCGCAGCGCGCCACACGGCCCCCCTTCGTTTGGCCAAACTCAGTAGATGCTTTTCTTGCAGGGCACAGTGTCGAAGGAGAAGGGCTTTGTCTGTGACATCAGCTAGGAAGGGGACGTGAATTTTTCGGGATCGTTCATTCAGTCTGGATTGGTAGAGATGTCGGACCCGAAGTTGTCCTGGAGTGGGCCGATGCACCCTAGAAATGTGCTGATCCCAGCGGAGCTTCGGTGGCAGCGAAGATCTCGGCACAGCCTAAGGGCCTAAGGGCTGGTTTGTGTATGAGGCCGTCAAGCATCTCGCTCTGCGACTTTCGGCCTCTTTTGTAATTTGTCGACCCCAGCTGCAACGAGACTCCCTTCATCCGCCAGGCTCCTCTGGGATACTTCGATCCCCTGGGCCTCTCAAAGGACTTTGGGCTGCGTTTGTGGGCAGGGGGCAGTCTTGTTAAGTTACCATGGCCATTGGGCCATTTGAGGTCGACGCGACCTGTCTTGGATTACGGTCACCCCTACGACTTTGATGTGTCCCCCTTCAGGACGGTGATGTCGAGACCTTCCGCCGCCGTCGTGAGGCAGCTTTTGATATCTTCCGCTCAGGTCCAGGATCTTTAGTTTCGGGTTTGGGGGTCCAGGCTGCTCTTTCGCCACAAGGAGTTTACAGTAGGAGAACTTGTTGAGGGCTTCCAGCTGGAAATGTATGATTTGCAGGGTTGATGGATTGTCAGGCAAGGCTCTGTTCCTATCCCAGCACCAAGGTCTTGAGAGTGGACCCTCACCTACCAGTTTGCAGAATGGCGGCTTGCGCACGCCAAGCCCCACCCTGGAACCATCAATCCTCGAATCTCCATCTCTCAATCTGTTTACACCCACCTGCTGCCTTTGCACAGTCGGAGATCAAGAACGGCCGCGTGGCCATGCGCGGAACCTGGCAGATTTGACTTCTCTTTCCTTGAAGTAGGCCGCGAACCGAAACCCGGAACCTACACCCGCACGCTTTGTCCGTAGCCGCAAACACTCAGCCCCGGAAACCAGCAAGCGGAACCACTGAACCACAAATCCGCTCTGGCCGTGGCAACGAAGGCAAGCCTGCCGAGGCAACCGTGTATCAGCTTGCTTGGGTTGGAGTTTCTTAACCAAAATCTTGATATCGGATGGTGCGGCAGCAAAGCCTGCCATCTGGCTTCGCTTCCGCATGCATGTGCAGGGCCATTCGCTGCACACCCTGTGTTGAGGCAAAGTGTTCAACATTCTTGCGATAGGGTCGCACGCCGTGTATGGGACTCGGGCCGAACATGGGAGGCCCAATTCGCAACCTTCGTCAAGAACTATTCCAAAGGTCTCGGTGATGTTGATGTTTTCAAGGTGAAGATCCCGAGGTCAGGAAGTCCCTCCTACAACGCACGTCGCACGGACAAGATCATAGATTCCTGAACCGACTCGCTGAGGTTTGCGACGATGGGCTACATGGTGCCTGAGTACTTCAAATTGCTGTGGCCCCAGGATTGGACGACCGGAACATGAGGCTTTTGGTCGAAGTTGTATGGGAGTCATTCAGTATCTGTTTTGGGATGCGAGACAAGCCAAGAGTCATCATGTCAGCCAGGTTTTTCAACATGATGCCCTACACTACACTACAAGCAGTTGCAAGCGCTGCACACCCGCGTTTTTGTGGTGTGGGTGTGGGCGTGTACGTGTATGTGCGTGTGCATGTTTGTGTGTGTAAATATATATATATATATATGTGTGTGTGTGTGTGTTTGCAAGTGTAGGCGTAGGTGTAGGTGTAGGCAGTGTGTAGGCGCAGGTGTAGGTGTAGGCGTAGGCGTAGGTGTATGTGTAGGTGTATGTAATGCAACATAATGTATTGTATGTAAGTAAGTAAGTATGTATGCATGTCTGTGTGCATGTATATATATATATAGATATGTGTGTGTGTGTGTGTCCATGAATGCACGGCGTGTATGTCTGGATGTGTGTGTGTGTGTGTATGTGTGCATTGATGTTTGTGTGTGTGTAGGCAGGTGTTTATTCAGGTTTTTATGGGAGGCATGTAAGTATGTATGTAGGTAGGTATGTGTATATGTATATATATATATATATGTATATATATGTATATATATATATATATATGTGTGTGTGTGTGTACAGAATGGTTTCCTTATCTCTATACACTACAGGCAGCAAGAGAAGATGGCATGTGTCACGTAGAAATACTGTAGACGAAGATCTCAAGCTAGAAGTCATGGCCGAAGACTACGCCAACCCCTCTGTCCGAGTCCGGGCTACCTTGCGCCGTCCGCCAACCTCAAGTTTGCTGACGTGCCCAATGGCGCTCCTGCCAGTACTTGCCGAACGCTCGCTTGTCGCGCGTGATGGGGGTGCTTATAATGATGTTGTTGGTCGTACTTGAAGGGCGAGGCAAAGACGATGAGCATCAAGACGCTCATGGTGCTGCTGCTGATGATGACGACGATGACGATTACGATGATGGTGGTAGTGATAGTCATGGTGATAATGATGATGATGATGATGGTGGTAGTGATAGTCATGGTGATGATGATGATGATGATGATGATGAGAGTGGTGATGATGTTTTTGTTCCTCTTCTTGTTGTTGTTGTTGATGATGATGAGAACCTTCATGTTGTTGTTCCTTTCGTTGTTGTTGTTGTTGTTGCTGTTGCTGCTGATGATGATGATGATGATGAGGGCGATCACGTCTTTCGTGCTCGCGGGGTGTCAGAGTTCATGACATTCATGTGCAAGTGCATGGTGCTGTGAAGTCGACATTGAAGCGACAAGTGGCCCCAGCAGCCATAGCGGCATGGAGCACATCTGAACGTAAGTTCGAGCATCGTCCTCTCGAATAAGCACGCTACCCTGCGCTCTGCACAGTCCTGGAACCCTTCTGCGACTAATGCCAATCCTCTTAGGAGACCTTTGGAGCCGGAATGCTGGAAGCCTTAAGCGAGTGACATCGCCAGGCCTGGCAGCCATCACCAAGGTCCCTGCCGAGGGCTGGCTGCAGTGGGTGGCTCTGCCGGGCTCTGAGCTCGTGTCAGGGAGTGCGCAGATGGCCAAGGGAGGGGGGAGGTTTGCTTTCAGCCGCGATTCTACGCAGCGCTGTGACAGAAGATGCTAGATGTCTTCATTCGCAGGGCCCGCCCTTGATGAGCGAGTCTGCGGTTTAGGAAGCTCCAGCGCACCTTTTCGAGACTCACAGAAGCATCCGGTGTACAAAAATCAGCATCAGCACCTTCCTTTCGTAAGCCAGTGATTTGTTTATAAACCGAAAAACTCTAAAGTGTGGACGCAGGAGAGTAGCACGGAGGGCACGGGATGACGAGGGTTGTGGAACTCTGTGCGAGGAATTTTTGGGTCGTAAGCTGTCCCTGAGTCCGGAACCTCAGCCAGCATGACTTTCTGCCTACAGATAACTCAAACTCCCGCGGTTGCAAAAGAGGTGTTTAAAGAAAGCGCATGGAGCCAGGTGCGGCTGCTACGAGTGGGTCGTCAACGAGCCTGTGGACTGGGGGAGGGCACGAGAAAGGTTCGAGGGTTCCTAGTCCCTCAAGGCATGAGAAACATCTGCAGTGCGCTCTGCATTTATGGCTTGAGTGAGGCATAATTCACGGCTTGAGGTGGTGCGACGTTTTTGAGTAGTGGCGATGTGCCACCTGACTGTAACTCAGTAGCTGAAGAAGGAAAGTTGTCAGATACATCTAGAGGCTTTGGTTTTGTCTAGGGGAGATTTCGATGACCCGACCAAGAACACTTTTTTCTCCAGGCGTGCAGCGGCTCCGGGACACTCTTAAGGCTCTCCTTCCCATCGCAGAGCCGGTGCCATTCTTCTCGGCTCTGCTCAGCTCCGCCTTCAGGACCCCGCGGAGCCTGGAAACTACGGCAAGGGCAAGCTGGAGCCTCGGAGCTGTCGCGAAGGGTTGAGTCGAGAGAGTTTTACGCAGTGGTTCTGGGTCCTGGGTGGAACAGCATCAGTCTGCTCGGTGTGCTTGCTTTCATAAAGGATTCGGGAAGGTCGGGTTGCTTCAATTCCAGGAAGGTCTCTACAAGACATGTTTGTTGAGCCTGGTAAGCTCTTAACTTGTCCTCGAAGCTTGAGGTGCCCGGAGCCTTAGAGTGCTCATGGTAGTTCTGAGCGCAGTGGACAGGCTCGGATACGGCAACATGGTGCTGGGAATCACCGCCGAGAGCATTAGCGATCCCGAGTCGCAAGGGCCCTGGAGGGTTTTCAATGTTTCTTGCTAATACCCTTTCAGAGCAAGTTTGCCCGCCACCTGGGCCTCCAGGGGCCAATTAAGGCCAGTTTGGGCATGCAGATCACCCTTGTAGCTGACAGGGGTCGGAATTCCGAGGCGCAAGCGAGGGCTGAACTCGGAGCTTGCCAACGGCCGACTGGCGATGATGGCCACGAGACCTGTTTGTGTGTTTTGGGTTCAAGGTGAGGATGCCCAAAGGCTCAGGGCTGCTCAGGAGCTTTGCAAGTTCGGGATTCAGAACTGGAAGACTCCTGCTTTGCATCTCTGAGGTCTCCTGCGGTATAGTACCCAGTATAGTGTAGGGCTCGCACGGTTGAAGGCGTTGGAGTGGTGGCAGGGTCGGGAGTTGGGGTTCTTTCTTGCAGAGTTTCCTCTTGTTCCTGGTTCCAATCTCTATAGCTGAGGGCTTTGAGGAGCCGAAGAACGAGACTTCTTGTGTTGTGTTTTGGGGGCTTCGTTCGAGGAAGGCCTTGGAACTCAAGCTCTTCCGATGATGGGAGTTAAGGCACTGCGCGAGACCTGCAGATACTTCCTCCATTCTCCAAGATGCAACAACTCTTGCTCCTCTGCCAGGCTATCGTGGGTCTGTGGGTGCAGGCCGGCATGCACACGAGTCAGCATGAAAGTGGATGTATGGCCTTTTTTGGGAATGAAGCTTTCGGGCGTTGCAAGACTGCGCTCTCCTTGCAGGACGGTCTCTTCGGCACGCCTTATGGCCTCTACCAGGTGCTGCTCTTGGGGGGTTTGAGCGCGGCTCCTCCCACTACCGCGACTGCTACGACGACTGCTGCCACCACCGCCACCGCCACCGCCGCCACCGCCACCACCACAGCTTTCCCAGCTCGGCTACTGTCTTTTCAGCTTTGTCCACATCGAACGCGAGATGCCATGCATTGATAGCCATGCTCGCAGTGCCATTTAGAGTTTATCGGAAGGTCGAGCTTACGGCCAACTGGAACAGTCGGACGGACCTGGTCGGATCTGTAAGGAGCAAGACATGTCGCTCGCAACCCCTAGGCCCCCTAAACCCTAAACCCTAAACCCTAATCTCCCTAATCTCCCTAATCTATTCCTAGCTTCCATGTTCCCCTGCTGCTGCTGGGAGTGTCAGCTTCTCCGGACGTGGCTCTCGGTTTTGGGCCCCGGAAAGCTACGCAGGGGCGTTAAGAATTGGAATAGGGGTCTTGGGGTATATTATATTATATTATATTATATAATACTATATCATATCATATTATACTATATTATACTATATTCTACTATATTCTACTATATTCTACTATATTCTACTATATTCTATTATATTATACTATAGCTATAAAAAGGAACCCCCAAAAAGGTATGCCAAGACCTTGCACCCGAGAACCCTTGGGTTTTGCTAGGGATCGAGCGCCTTTGAGACGGAGCTTGGCGTGCAGGCTTTGACCGCGGTGGAGGAGTTTCGTTCATTTGGGGCTTCGAGGGCCATACCTTTTCTCAGGCTTCGGTTTCCGGGCTTGGCTGGGTCTAGATGAATGAAACTTGCGACTTAAAGCTAGATTTGTAATGGCCGTCCTGGTTGTGCCATGCATCATCAGTTTCATACATCGAATCCGTCAGCTCCTGTTCTCTGCTGGCATCCTTTGGTGGCAACCATAGCCAACATGCCACTTGTGATGTTTGTGGAACCATCACCGCCGTCGTTGTGGGAACAGCAGTCAACTGATGCTGTCAACATTACCCAGCGTCCTTCACCAGCATCGTCGGCAACTCCGGCATCATAATCATCGTCAGCGCTGCCATCATATCGTGATGAAGAGGATGACGAAGATGATGATGACGATGACGATAATCCTTATCATCATCACCTTTCGCAGCGAGAAGGTCTCTCGTCTAGCACAACACCTTCGTTACGTCTTTGGTGCAACGACTGTTCGGTGACAGCTAGGCACTCATGCTCAAGTTACTGAGCAATCTGGAAACATCGCACCGCAGTGCCTTCGTCATATGTTCCCGAGGATTGTTTCAAGACTTCACGTCAATCGTCCATCGCATCAAGATGAATACGAGATTGATGTGGAAGACACTTGCTTCTGCAACTGGTCTTACGGTGTCCATCACGCGAATCCTGTGAAGCAACTCCAGATGAGCATTTTGCATTCTCGTCACGTCCTCTGTCAGCATGCAAGTCTGTAGTTTAGATGGAGCTGTCGGTACGATCCCCCTGAAATAGACTGGAAGTGGCTGCTGAACATGCCAGTAAGACACCGCATACATTGTGTTGCAGAAACATGTGCAGAAACATGTGCATGCTAACATGTGCATGCTGGCCGTGACCAGACTCGGATCTTGTTCGTCGTCCAGCTGTCAACAGCTGGACTCATCAGTCAAGTAACGTCCTGAAATAGGTGATCGGCCACGTTGTTGTATGTAACCGCGAATGTGGTAAACATGCCAGCTGACCTGCTTGGTTTTCCCCCTGCCACGAAGACCGGAGCCTCAACAGTGTCAGCATGCGGAACATCGTCGTCATCGTCATCATCATCACCATCATAATAAATAATACTAATAATCATAATTATCACGACCAACCATCATCATCATCATCATCATCATCATCATCAGGCTCGTGGTCATCGCCTTCATCCCCATCTGCATCACATCGTTACCAGCATCATCAGTATCGTCAGCGTCCAAACTCGTGCCAGCCTCCTGCTGGATTTTGGGATCCTCTCGGCTTCACGAAAGGCAGGGAAAGAGGGTGGGGGTGGGGTGGGCGGGTAGTACGCATTGTTTTGGTGTTGGAAGTTTTTCTGCGAGGAACTTCCTCGACGGGGAGCACGGCATAGCTTGCATCTGTAATCTAAGATCCGTGTCAGCAGCTTAGCATGCTGCAGGAAAGTTGTACAATGCTGCAGCTTTTGACCAACACTAGAATGACTAGAACGTGACACCAACACGTGCCTGTGTCAAATTGCGGGGCCTGGCTCTGGCTCGCAATCTGAAGAGTCGTGAGACCAGACTGTTGCAGGCGGTGATGCTGCATCCTTCCGCCGCCGCCGCTATGTGGAGCTGAAGCCTTGTGCTCAGCGTTCAGGGTGGCCGGGCGGGTTCCTTGCGTCAAGAGATGCGGTGAAGTCCTAGAGCCTGTAAGCAAGGCCTTGGGCTTCAGGGACGCCTGGTTACAGTGTAGTTCAGTCGACGATGCCTTAGGAAGTCTTCGCAGTTGGTTTGTGTGCTGCGACCTCGTCGGGTGTGCAGGATCTCGGAGTTGAACAAGATTCGACTTTCAGGGCACATGTCCAGAGCGCCCTTTTGGCAATCACCATTTGCGTCATCAGCAGTCCCACCATCGTCGTCATCGGACCCACTGGCCCACGACATTAGTGACCATGACACCTGAAGAATGACGTCAAAAATCTTGATGTAACCAGAGTCTGTGAACCTGTGAGAGGCACGGCCGTGTGGCGATGCTGGCTTGTCAGCGTCCTCAGCGCAGGTTGATGAGGTAGTGCGGGCGTTGTGGGTGTAGAGTTGTTGAGATGTCGCATTTAGGTTGGTGCTCAGATCTTCAGATTGAGCCGACCATGGCAAGCAAGACTGTGTTGAGAGCCCTCGAGTACAGGCATTGAATCCTGCACGTCCATGATGATGATGGTCATGACAATGATACTGATGGTGATGGTGCTTGTATTTACGAGACGAACGACAGCATGAAGACGTTGCGTGTGGGTTTGGCCTTGAGATGTCCCAACACTTGGAGCAGACGAAGATTCTCAGACCTGGATTTGGAGGGCTTGTAGGTTAAATGGCTCCGCGACTTGACGGCCTGTCGCAGAGGATTTGTTGAAACCACTCCCCAGATCCATGTTCAGCTCTCATCTCTTAGGCATGGGATACATCGTGCCGGAGTACTACCGCTGGCCCGGTGATCTCTCGTCTGCGTCTCTGGGTTCCTGAGTTCTGAGGTGTACAGGTAGGGATGCGTATTCTGTTTGGATTTCTGGGGGTTGGAGGTCTAGCTTGGAGAGTTGCTTCTGCAACGTGTCGGTTGTAAGTTAAACCCCTTCAGCCGAAGCTACGCCAGATATTCTGTGTCGATTCCGGTCCTGCAAACTTCCCTGAGTGAGATAGGCCCCGGCCTTTCCCTGCTGCCGTGAAAATTAAGTCTGATGTACCGAAACAACACTGTCAACCATCAAGCTGGGCTGCAGGCTACCTGTCAGTTTCGTGCCATGTCCGAGGCCGTCCCTGGGCCTGAAGTTCACGGACGTCCCCACCGGCTTCGCTGCCTTCAGCAAGGCGAGTGCAGGGTTTGGTCCGGCTGGGTTCAGGGTTTGCGTTTCGGTGGCGCTGCTGGACTAGTTGATGGACGCGCCCAGACTTGGTCCTGGTTGTGGAGGGTTTTGCTAGCTCAGACATGATTTTGGAGACCGGAAGTATCGCAGGTGCCGCTTTCTGGCTGGGCCGCCGCCTCGGAGTATGTGAAACCCAGCTCTAGTCGCTTGTGTGACTCTCTTCGACCGGGGAAATGTTGGTCAATGACAGACTCATGGAATGTAAAGTTGTGGAAAGCCGTTGCTGTCCAAGCGGGCAACGTCCTTGCTCATGCTCCAACGAGCCCGGATGCAAAGATCTTGCTTGAGCCAGCTTCAAAGCCTACAGTCTTGTACTGGTGAAGGGACAAGGTGCAACGTACCGACTGAGTTGGGATTGCCGCAGGTCCTGGGCTCCCAATACCGGCCAGCCTGCAACCCGCGGATGCTCAGGCACAGATGGTGGCCTTCGCCGGATCCGTCGAGCTCTTCCAGTACGTCGATGCAACTCGGCTGGGCTTTTCGCATAAGGATGCTTTGGGCATGCGGCGTCGTTCCTGAACGTTCGTGGTGCTTTTGGCCTCGACTCAGCCAGTAGGCTTGCCGCTTGCCGACTGCCTACACCTTCCAAGTCGAGACCAAACTGCTCATCTCACCTGTGAGACTGTCTCCATCAGACTTGTTGAACTGCGCCAATTCGTGTGGACAAGATGCAGATAAACATGTGCCAGATCTCGTGCTCCAGGAGACGTATTCATATCGCATGACGAGCCCTTTATTTCCCGAAGCGACGCGCACGACCGTCTTCCGCGTCTCATACATAAATCCGTCTTGAAGGCTTGCTTGAAGGTAGGGGTGCCTTCTTTAGGGGATCTTGCAGGACGGGTATGGAAGGGTCCGGCACAGTCTTGCAGACCCAAAGCCCATGTCGTTGAGTCAAGCTGGCATTGCAGGATCCCAAGCGTGCCCCGGGCGACTTCGAGAACGCAGGGGAGCCCAAACCTTGTTGGACGCTGTTTTGCGGCCCTATGCAGCGGTCCAGGACCTCTGTGTTCAATATACTATAAGATGCTATAGCGGATTATAGCATACTATGACTTACTTGCTTTACAAATACTAGACTAGACTAGACTAGACTAGACAGACTGGACTGGACTGGACTGGACTGGACTGGACTGTACTGCACTGCACTGTACTGTACTGTTCTATAGACTATACTATACTATAACATGCTACATTAGTCTAGAGAAGATGCATACCGTATCATGGATTTCGAGTTCAGGCACTGTTTTGACGCCTTAGGCCGGCCTCCTGGGCATCCCAAACGGCTTCATGAAGGCACCGGAGGCTCGGAGACCGAGGAGCTCTGGGAGCGATGCTGACGATGTTATGATGGTCATTGTTATTGTTGTTGTCGTTGTTGTTGTGGTGGTTGTTGTGGTTGTCGTTGTCGTGGTCGTGGTCGCGGTCGTCGTCGTCGCCGTCGTGGTGGTCGTTGTCGTGGTCGTGATTGTCGTTGTGGTTGTTGTTGTGGATGCTATTGTGGTTGTTGTGGTGGTTGTTGTTGTTGTTGTTGTTGTTGTTGCTGCTGCTGCTGTTGTTGGAAGTATATGCTGCTAATAAGAATAGCAACATGATTACAATCTTAGTGCAGGATTATGGGGAACAAAATCCGCATCATCTCCTTCCCAGGGCCAGAAGGAGAAGAAGCTAGCGGCAGAAATTGCCAACGGACGCCTGGCGATGATGGTCCCAGCCTCGGTGTCCAATGTTGCAAGGGATGCAAGGGGGTTTGGCGGGGAGAAGTTTTGACAGATTCAGGGATAGGAGAACCCCACCGCCACCACCACCAGCAGTATGACCATCACCATCATCGCCAGATTCACCATCATCATCAGGACCTCGCCATCATCGGCATCGTCACCATCACCGTCCATCATCCTTATCGTCAGTTTCTCCTGCTCCTCCTTCCTTTTCCAATCTGACGACCCCCTACATCCCAGGACCTGTCCTCAGCCCCCAAAGCCCTCAGGCAATCATCGGCATGTTCTTCCAGAACGGCCTCACCGGCCAGGCTTGGGGTGACTGGCTGGGGGACCCAGACTTCCCATTCAGCCGGGTCCAGGTTTCGAGTTTTCAAGGCTGAGGCGAGGTGCAGGGCTTGATCCCGTCCTAGCATTTCTTTTTTCGGGACTGTCCTGTGGGGAGCCAAAGGCGTCAGTGTCATAACACCAAGAGTTGACTCTAACAGCGTCTCTTCAGGTCCCTGTACACCGACTCCCCTCTCCGTGCCTTCGAGACTGAGCTGGGCGTGCAGGCCTTCAGCTGTGCGGCGCAAGTAAGATGCAATGGCAAGCAGGGGCTACAGGGTTAAAGCGGCTGCATAGGTCCAGTGAAACGTTTGAGTCCAGCGAGGTTTATTCAGGGTTTCCGCGGTTGCGGAATTCGGAATTCTGGCAGTTGAAGCTTTCAGGGCTTCGGGGTTTCTAGTTGTTCCTTCAGTGATGGCCCTGAAGCCCCAAGCTTCGAACACCCGAAGCATCAACTCCCGGCAAACAATCGACTGCGCCGCGATCGCCAGCCTCCTGCTGGATTTTGGGATCCGCTCGGCTTCACGAAAGGCCGGAAGAGCAAGCCTTGAGGGAGGTAATCTTGCAGGTGTAACCCCAAGTTCAAGGATTGATGAGGAGCTCGGCTCGTAGCTTTTGGATTCGGAGATCTTGCGGGCTTGGATCTCAGCCCTGCGAGGCGGTGATGCCGCATCCTTCCGCCGCCGCCGCTATGTGGAATTGAAGCCTGGAGCTCAGAGTCCACCCTGACACTGCAATGACGAAAGATGCTGCCACAAAAACTACGACATCAGCAACAAGAGGGACAACAACTACAATTACTACCGCAGTACTACAATGCTACAGTGTTACAGCATGAGCAGTACGGCGCGACTACAGCACTACTGCATGACTACAGCACTGCCACAACACAACGCAGCGCGACAGTACGGCACCGACTGCTGCTCCTGCTCCTCCTCCTCCTCCCTGCCACTGCCACTGCCTGTGCTATATAGCGGCTGCTACTGCTTCCGAAGCTTATTCGCGTTGGCTCGAGATCACCATAGCAATAGTAGAGCAAGTGCTAATGCCAATGCAGAGACAGTACCAGCAAACAAGTGCTTGTTGCTGTCAGCACAGCATTGCTACACTGCAGGGAGGAGGGCTTCGCGACTTAAGGGTTCAGAGGAGTAATCCTATGTGCGACCCCTAGCTCACTTGGCCCACACCTGATCATCGTGTTTTGAAGGCCATTAAGCGTTAAAAGTTGGGCTTTTCGGCGAATCGGAGGTATTTTGGTGTTCGGATGCAAAGTCACGTCCCGGATAAAGGCACGGCCGTGTGGCCATGCTGGCTTGCCGGGGCCCCGGCTCGGCGGGTCGGGGTTCGGGGCTGAGTGTCGCTCAAAAGCCCTCCTTATTTTATGTTTTTTTCTCATCCCTTCGGCTTTTGGAAGTCTGATGCCGGGTACTGCGAGTGTTTCGCGTTGGGCCGTTGGCTTTTTGGGGCTCATGGTTGACAGACATCTTGGGTTTGGAGCTTTTGAGTTCATGCAAAGGCTTGGGGTTGCATATGACTCCAGGATTTCCGGGTGTGGTGTGGGCTTCAGGGCAAGAAGGGCTTTTGTGGTCTTGAAGGGTCTGCCAGTGGGGCGTATGCGTGTGTTTGTACATGTTTTCCATGCTCATGATGGTCATGATGATGATGATCAAGAAGATGAGGAAGATGGTGAACATGAAGATGAGGAGGAAGATGATGATGATGATGATGACGATGATGATAGTCGTCATGATGATGGTGGTCCTCATTACGGCATTCATGCTACCTGTTGTCATAGCTTATCCTCGATACAGCAATAGTGATGATGAGAACAACAACATCAAACACTATTGAGGGTGCTGACTGTCGTACAAGTAGAAGTGGTAAGCGGATGGTGTGGTGCGATACTGCTATGCCAAACAGCAGCAGCAGCAACTGCCGCGGCAGCGACAGCAGCCAACGCTGACTCGGTGGGGCTCTTTGGTCGATTTAGATTTGGTGAGTGTCATTTTCGCAACTTAGCTTGGGGATTATTGTTGGATGAGTGCATTGACGTGAGGCACTGTGCTGGAATCCTTAGATGCAAGCCGCTCTAGCCGAGATCCTTGAGGCATGGGATACATCGTGCCGGAGTATTACCGCTGGCCTGGTGATCTCTCGTCCGCGTCTCTGAGGTGTAGGGATGTGTAGAGTAGTGAGAATTCCAGGGCTCTCGGGTTTGAAGGCCGTGACTTGAACCTGCAATCCGGACCTAGACCTAGACTTCTAACGCCGCAAAGGGTCGCCCCAAAAACACCCGGACGAGCGCCTGTGGAGCTCGGAGCGGAATGCCTCAGAGCTCGGGCTCACCGCGGAGGCCTGAGACTTCCCTTGACGGTATTTTTTTTAGAAGCCCAGCAGAAATTTGAACCCCATTCTTTTGGTTCACGATTGCTCGTGACATCATCACCTTTGCAAGCACCATGTGCATCATTACCAGTTTTGCGGTATGACTGTTGCAACTGAGACCAGGCCTTCCTTGGGCTTGAAGTTCACGGATGTGCCCACCGGCTTCGCTGCTTTCAGCAAGGCCATGGCTTCAGGGTTCCCGCTATTGGGGTCGGATTGAAGGTACAAATATATGCTGTTCCGGTGTTCGCATGGGTCGGTGTGGAGCTGGTTGAAGGCTTCCATTCCAGCAATTGGTTTACCATGGTAAGGGAGACGATAATAATCGAAGCCTTGCTGCCTCAATGCCTGCCCTCTCCATCGAATGCAGGTGCCTCTCTCTGGCTGGGTCGGAGAGCCCAGCATGCGGGATTTGCGTTTTATGATGTTGGAAAGTCTCAAAGGTTGAAGCTCTTGGTGCCATGATCCTTGACACTTCGGGGCACTGATTTGGTGTTCTGAAACCTGGGGAACCCGGGGCTGTTTTCGTAGCGGCCACGTCAACCTTCTCAACATGCCAAGTTGCCAAGCGCATGGCACCCGAACAGCTGCTAGGCCCAGATGGTGGCTTTCGCTGGATCCGTCGAGCTCTTCCAGTATGTTGATGACTACCCGGCGAAGCTTGGGAAGGTGTAAGGCCGTGCAAGATCTTCTGAAGACATGGGCTTCAATCCAGGCACCAGGAAATGTTGGGATGCGACCGTTCGAAGTCTAGCGGGCGTGTTTTGGGAAGCCACCCTTCGCTGCCAGGATCCCAAGAGGGCTCCGGGCGACTTCGAGAATGCCGGGAAGGGAAAGGGGTGGGTGGGCTTAGACTTGCATGGCTTGGCCTTAGTTCTTCGAGCCTTTGGGTTTTCGGCATCTGGTTGTCAGGCCTAGAAGGGTGTTCTCAGTGTCATTAGAGGCTTCTAAGTGTCTTGTGCAGAGCAGCCCCCA
The DNA here is from genome assembly GCA_905221635.1 of Symbiodinium sp. CCMP2456. Classification (NCBI taxonomy): domain Eukaryota; class Dinophyceae; order Suessiales; family Symbiodiniaceae; genus Symbiodinium; species Symbiodinium sp. CCMP2456. The sequence continues at coordinate 34,716 of CAJNDV010023547.1, forward strand.
CCTACAAGCTGCTGTCGTCGGAGGTTAGGAGGCATCGGTTTGCGTTTCGGATCTGATCGTGCAGAGCTTTTGATCGGCCCACGAGGCCCTAAAAAACGCTCGAAGAGGCCCCAAGAGATCCCCCGAAATCTCTGCAGGCTGGACTTCTGGGCATCCCCAATGGCTTCATGAAGGCACCCGAGGCCGGCGCCGGTGGAGGGTTCCAAGCCCGAAAGCACAAGGCAGAGAGGAGAGTCCTGCAGCAGCTTCCCCGATGTGCACATGGCTGTTGCTGTAGGAGGCTCGCATGCAGGCTGAAGTTGACATTGTGTGTCGCAATGTGGCTCAGCCGAGGCATCCTCTTGTAGAAATTCTAGTTCAGCTTTACCGACGTAATTTTGAGCAGCTTCAATTTGGGCAGTTTGGCCCCACCAAGCATCTGCTAATCTCCATGTCCTAGAACTCAAGCAGCTAGAGTCTGAGTCTGACAGAAGTTGAGGAATCGCAACACTAGCTCACGCAGACTCGACTCCAAGACAGAGCACTAGGAAAAGCTGTGAACGTAAGCTGCAGCATGCAGCAAGCAGCGCTGCCGATGCAGCCAATGTTTCTCCGATCTGGGCGCGAGGAAAGCTTCGCGTCGCCACTCCCGCCCATGTTTTCTCACACATACGGTGTACCAGCCACAGGGGCAGCCGCACAGGCCCCGGTGGCACGTGATGTGCAACTGCAGCTCCATACCGGCATGGTCGTTTTCGACATGGAGTGCATTCACAACCAGCACGCGGAATCGTCGAAACTTCCAACCAGTGGGAATGGAAGGAACACTGCCAAATAATTGAATTTGCAGGCATAGACATAATCACCGGTGAAAGCTTCAGTGTGCGGTGCCGACCTCACTTCAGCTGGCAGGACGTGAAGTCCCATGCAGCACGCCGCTTTGCAGAGGATCACGGTCATCGCGAAATCATTGAGGATGTGGGCTTGCCGTACTTCGAGGAGATATGGCACTCCGAGCTAGTCAGCTAGTCCCATTCCTGCAGCGTGCCTCTGGGGGAACAGGGAACGTCGTGCTCCTTGCTCACAACGGGGCAGCATTCGACGAGTTTGTGTTGAAGAAAGAGATCGCCCGTCTTCAGCTGGACATGTCTTGCTGCCCAACCTTGATGAATGCGGACCCGGTGGCCGCGGTTAAGCACAATTACCACAATGCAGCAGTGGCCGCGGAGTATCGGGGCCGACACATGAGCCTAGCCCTGGCAGATATGCATCAGAGGTATGTCAGCCATTCGAATCGAGTATTCCAGCAACATCAGGCACTGGACGACTGCCGAATGCTCATGGAAGTGCTTTGCCATGCTCCGTACGTGGCAGATGCCTTGGCCGCCCACATCTGCTACATGATTGGCCTTCAGGTGCCGGACCTTGCCAGCATGCTGCGCAATCGATTGCAAAGCCCGCTGAACGTTCGGGACCCGCTTCCGGCTCCACGCATATTGGAGCACTGTGGAAAGCGGTACTTGTTGAAAACTATGCCATTCCTTCCGCTACCGCCCTTGTGTGTCCCAATGCCAGTGCCCATGCCAGGTGCTGCACCAACAGGGTCGCTTGCGCCCCCACCACCTCCCACACCAGCCCCAGAAAGCACCATGATGCCACCACCGTCGCCTCCGATTGTGCCGTCCACGGTTTCCCAGGCGTCGAGCCCACCATCTTCGCCGCCGGCATTTGCTCCGGCCACGCCGCCGATGGTACCGGAAGCGCTTCCGGCTCAGGTTCGAACCATTTCGGATGTGGAGGAAGACTTCAAGATGAACAAGCAAGAGGATCCGAAGGAGAAGCAAAAGAAGAAGAATCGTGCGGGCTGGTGGGACCACACTTGGGACTACCATGCACCTGACTGGTGGGCCTGGTCTCAATACGATGGAGGAGACTGGCACTATCAATCCTATAGAAAAGGAGGCTACCAGTCTTCGGGAAAGGGCCACCACAGAGGCAGAGGTGCCAAAGGCAGAGGTGGGAAGAGCAAGGCCCAAGGCGGCAAAGCGGCCGCCTCTTCGGTGGCTGCAGCTCCTGCTACGTGGCAGCCCACTGGTGCCGAGAGCTCCGCAAAGGCCTTCGAGTTCCAGTGAGCGGGCTGATTTGTGGGTCTCTGTCCGTGGTTCGCGTGGGTTCGTAGAAGTGGTCTGGGCCTTCTCCTTTTTCGGCCTCTCGCTGCATCATCTGCATCTCATTGGGAGAGTCTCGAGACAGTTGCCCTGGATGACCCACGGAGAACGGCGGAAGTTGACCGTGTCTCACCGTTGTATCTATCCTTGCCTAATATGACCAAGTGTGAGTGTGAGTGTCCAAGATGTCGTGCCACAAGGCTGCCGTGCACGGTTCGATATTATGTCTTGAGCATGAATGTGAGGCAGTCATGGATTGTATCCCTGCTCATTTGCAGACTTGCTGTGACCGGGGGTTAGCTGTGCAGGGCCAGAAGGAGAAGAAGCTAGCGGCAGAAATTGCCAACGGACGCCTGGCGATGATGGTCCCAGCCTCGGTGTCCAATGTTGCAAGGGGGGTTTGGCGGGGATAAGTTTTGACAGATTCAGGGATAGGAGAACCCCACCGCCACCACCACCAGCAGCATGACCATCACCATCATCGCCAGATTCACCATCATCATCAGAACCTCGCCATCATCAGCATCGTCACCATCACCGTCCATCATCGTTATCGTCAGTTTCTCCTGCTCCTCCTTCCTTTTCCAATCTGACGACCCCTACATCCCAGGACCTGTCCTCAGCCCCCAAAGCCCCCAGGCAATCATCGGCATGTTCTTCCAGAACGGCCTCACCGGCCAGGCTTGGGGCGACTGGTCTTGCCCTGAGGCGAGCTAGTGTCTTTCATCTTCATCTTTGCCTCCTCTAGCTGCTCATGATACGAACAAGCCTATCAGCAGTTATTAGCAGATCATTTACAACATTAGCCGGCGCGATGTCATTCTTTGACCGAGTACTCGTGATGAGGCATCCTGTACCCTAAACCCTGCATCCTTTTGAAGTGCTTCCTCTGCAGGTTATCTTGGGGAGGACATCCTCCTTAATTTTTATGCCCGAGGACTCCTGAGTCATTTGAAAAGCAGGATCTCGGTTTTACGTCAAGCTACTCACCCAAGACGCTGCTCGTGGATGGGGCGGGTGGCCCGTCTGCTTAGCCCAGGTCTCTCTACACGGACTCGCCTCTGCGTGCCCTCACCGCGGCTCAGGCAGGCCAAGATGTTTCGGAGTTTAGAAGGTCAGGTGTGTCCCCCAAGGCCGCAAAAAGACGCAGTCCCCAAGCCACCCAACACCCAAGCCTCCAGTTCAGGAGCTGATCGCCGGCACCGGCGGCCCTCTGCCCAACGACTTCTGGGATCCGGCGCAGGGCCCAGCACAGCTTTAGATGTAAGCGTATGATCTTAATGTTATATTATTTTCCTTTCTTGTTGCGATATGTTATATGCACTACGCTATATTACACCTGATACTATTCCGTTCTATTCTATAGTGTTCCATTCCGTTCCGCTCTATTCTCCTCTACCCTGTTCTGTTCCACTTTAATTCCGTTCGATTCCATGTCAGAAAGAACGGTACTTTGTTAACACACCATGCATCCGCATCCTGCTAGCCCAGGCTTCGGGGCCTTGGAGGGCTGAGGTCAGGGCTTTCAGTGACCTGACTCAGCCCCGGAATCAGACCACGTCAGAAGACATTTGGAGAATTATGTGGTTTGGAGCCTGATACCGGCAAGCAGACATGGAAAAAGAAGGCTTGTTGTAGCGAATCAAGCCAGGGTCTCCTGCAGCTCCCCGTGATATACGACTCTGCCACACCGGACCCGAAGACGTTTCTCTCGACTTTGCTCCTGTGGATGAGGCCGGACTCTCCACTCGAGTCTCGGAGAAGGACCCGTGAGGGTGGCACAAACTTGCGAGGCCCCACATCCTGCATCGTGTTCTCAAGGAACACGAACGGAAGGTTTTCCGCTTTGAGCGTTCCCCTGCCACACTCGGTCTAGCCTTCGGGGCCGCCGCTGCCGTCATCGGCGAATCGGCGGCATCGCCGTCGAAACGAAGGTGTTGTTGTCGGTGGTGGTGCTGCTCCTGCTGCCGCTGCTGCGCCAGGTGCTGAAGCTAATGTGCTGGAGGTTGCGGTGGATATGGCGGCGTTGGTGGCGGTGGTTGTCGTCGTAAATGATTGCAAGTGAAGGTGGTAGCCCTTTGGTGGTGGCAGTAGAAGAAACGGTTCAGCATTGCCGCCAGCATCATTGCAGCAGCATAATGCTGCCTCACATGGTATTTCTCGCGGGAGTGCTCGGTGCTGGCCGATCCTTCAAGGTCTGAGAAATATTCATGTGCAGTTAAAAGTCGTGTTCCCGAGTATATCTGGCCATATCTGGCTAATGTGTTCTGACCAAGGTTTCGCAGCGCTGTGCAACTGCTGTACCTGGTTACTATGTGGCTTTGTGCCTGTGCTGATGCTGGCGGTAGTTTCAGGCTACGCGTAGGTAAGAGTACCAGTGCCAGCAGTGACGACCGCTTGTGGTAGAGGGGATACTTAAAGGTTCACGGGACTTAGTAACTAGGGTTATAGAGATAAGGTAACTATACGTATAATTATACTTATACTAACTATAACCCCACCTATAGGGTACTTGTAAGTGTACTTAATTTCCCAAGGTAGGAGCAGCAGCGGTAGTCCAGGAGCTCCTGAACTACCGCGCCATGGAGCTGAAGCATGGCCCGGGAGCTCAAGGGCCTGGGCTGGGCTGTCTTTCCTTGGCGAAGTTCCCTCGGCAGGTCCTAGGGTCAAGTTTTGAGCCCTACAGATCTGCCTTTCCCTAACTTGGGAGACCGTCCGTCGGGGTGATGCTTCCACAGATACGTTCCGGAGATTTCTTTGCATCCGATTCTGCGGCGAAGCTTGTTTCTTGCCAAATCAACGGCCTCCGATTGCAGTTGTTGTGGCAGCAGTCACTGTCATTGCCGTCGAAGCCGTAACAGAGGTAGTGCTAATCCTCGCCGCACTACCAAGAACCAGCAGTCGCAGTTTGTGTTGCCTCATCATAAGCACCAGGGGCAGTAGCAAAAAGCCTTGCAGGCCGTGTGGCCATGCTGGCCGTGCTGCACTGGTTCGCACCCAAGCCAGGGATCGTCCGGAAGTGTTTTTTGGAAGGGTCGCAGTTCGTCAGCGCGGGGATTGGGGATTTCACGAAAGCCCGGCTAGCGGTCATGGGATGGATTCTTGTGATTACCTGAACCTGGTAACCTTGCAGATGCTTTGCGGCTTTTAATTTCTTCGAATATTCCAAGAGACATCGAAGCATCGGTGGAGTTGAAAAGGCCGTAAACTTGGCTGTATGTTTCGGCGAGTTTAGCTAGGGTAGTTGGGGGCCCAAGGTATCTGGAATGTAGCTCACCAGCGCTGCCTGTTGGCACGCACAGATTGCATTTTGCTCGATGGCTGTGGCAGTTCATGTGCAGTATTTTGCAAGCACTCTCAAACTGGGATGCCGTGGCAGCCAAACTCCCCGAACCCGCACACGGCCCGTCGGAAGCCACGATCACTACATTGACATCCTTCATGAACACAAGGACCACATCCTTCCAGTTTTGAAAAACCTGCCACTGTTCTCCTTAATGCTTCGGCGCTAGCGTGCTCTAAGCTGCCGTGTGATCCGAAGTCTGTCTCGTGTAGCTCTTGCCACATTATTTCAACGATCCCTGAAGCCTGACATGTCGATTGTCAATCAGTTGGCCTTCCCTAAAGGTTCCACGTGGCCGCCGGCTACCACCTTCTCGGAGACTACGCGGCCACCTGGCTCAGCGTCAACGTCGCTTTGTTTTTCCTAAACAGACCATACGGTCAGGAGAGAGAGCAGGACATGGCACTGCGTGTCATTCCAGCTTTGCTTGAGGTTGAAGCTCTCTCAGGGCATCGGGGCTTCTGAATTTTTGCACCTCAGGTCTTTGGAGGTTCCTGTTGGGGTAAGCCCACAACTCGTATCGCCAACAGCCAAAGAGTCCGTGCAGCCTTTAAGTCCGAGACTCCATGACTATATTGACTATGTCAATGTTGCTTTTGATGTTGGCAGCTCTTCTTCGTCTTCGTGTTGTCGTCATCATCATCATCATCATCTTCATCATCATCTTCATCATCATCATGGCAGCTCCAGACACTGGCTTGCTGCAGATTGGTGAGAAGATGAGCAACGACCCGCTGGTGAGCGTTCGCCTGGCCTGCTCTTGGCCGTCGGTTCGCAGGGGATGAAAGCAAGGTCAGGTGAAGGCTCAAACTGCGAGAGTGAGAGTGAGGTGAGGGGAGAGAGAGTTTGGGGCCCCAATACCAGCCACTCAATAACTCATTGGGAGGTTGGCCTGGCCAAAGGCCTGAGTCGCACCGCGACGCCCTACGCCCAGCAGAAAGACAGAGAGAGAGTGGGAGGTCAGGTAAAGGGGACAGTTTTCTGAAAAGTGATTCATTCATGTCGGGGACCCTTTCTCCCCTGCACTGTTGACTGCAGACCCGAGCTTCCCTATCCAACAGTCTCAGACCTCAGACCAGTGCGTAGCGCGAGAGCGCAGGGAGAAAGGGTTTTCACCCCTCGGCTCGTATGCCATGCAGGCAAGCAAGCAAACAAGCCTGAGAGAGAGAGAGAGAGAGAGAGTTCTCAACGACCACGGATGTTAAGCTCATCCTATGCATGGGGGCTCTTCAACAGGTTTGAGACTGCAAGCTCCCTGGACAGTCCAAAGCGTCGGGGACTTGCACCCCTGTGCGAACACTATAAACCACTGCCCAGGCCCCATCTTTCGGGCCGGCGTATGATCTGTTCCCCCTCTCGCGGCTTATTGCACAGACAGTGAGACCATTGCGCGTGAGCGCGCAGGGTTCTTGGCTGTGTGGAAGAAGAGAGAGAGGGACAGAGAGATTATGTTCTGGTTGATGATGTCTGTGACCTTAGTAGATAGGAGCAAACTGGGGGACCTGCACATACTCACATGATGTCTTGTCCAGACCAGAGAAAGGTACTCTTCACGGTAATGGATCATATATTTTCGTCAAAGTATGTCTCAGGGAAACATTGCACAATCCTCCCAATGCCCCGTAACACATGGGAGGCCTTGGAGGTCAGGGGATTTGACAGATCCCCTATGCCCACTGGAAGAGGGCGAGAAAGAGGGAGGGAGAGTCGATCATGCAACATGCATGCATAGGTGCACCAGCAAGCTTCTGGGCATCTGCTTCTACATCTTCATATGGCATGCTTGCATACATGCAGACGGTTTGACAGCAAGCCTGCGGGCATGTTTGCTTGCTCTCAACTTTGTCTGCTTCTATGTGCCCATGCACTACTACATCCCAACCCAAGCTCGTACTCCTTTGCCGATTGTGCATATATACACTACTAGTAGGGAAGAGAATGCTCCGGCTTCGCCAGCTCACCCAGCTCCCGATGGGCGGCATGTGGCAGGCCAATTGCAGCAAGGTTTTTGTTTCCGCAATTGATAACATGCAGTCGGGAACACGGCGGCCCAGTGCCCTTTCTCTCTTCATACGCGCGTCTTTGCGCAGGTCATCTTTACCATCATGTGCCTGGAGTGGCTGACCACCTACATCTGCAAGCCCCCTGAGGAGCTTCGACGTATGGAGCTTTCGCAGGTCTGATGTTGTACTTGCGTTTTTCTCACCGGGGCATCCTGGAGATTTCGCATTTTTCGTGGTGTGCCTTTCGGGGGGAACCCAGAGGCATGGTTTCAACCATGCCCAGTCCTGCGCCCGCACTTGAGCGTCCCTACCTCGAAGCCCAAGCGCATGCACTCACATGATCTAGGGGCCCCACCTATAGACTTTGGGGCCAGAAGTAAAGCAAAACTCCCTTACTCCCGGCTCTTCCTTGGGGCTCAAGGATCTTGACAATCCTTGTACAGACAAGGTGAAACCTTGTGAGACCCTGTAGCAACCTTCTTAAAATGTAGGGATCCGAACCCTGAGTTGCTCGTAGAAGGCTTTTGCAGCGTAGCGGTCGTGGCTCAGCCACCGCAGCAATGCGAACATGCGTAAGACTGATCAGGCTAGCAGTAAATGTAAGATCACAGGAGAGGAGTAGGAGCAGTAGCAGCAGCTGCTGCTGCCGAGAAAGAATGCTACTGATCGGTTTCTTCCGAAAGCACAGAAGTTGAAGCAGCCATGGTAACGACGACAAACTTGAAAGCTCCTTCCTTTCCAGGACCGCCCTTGGGACGTGCTCGGATGGAAGGCTTGCTTCGGATGCTGCGGTCAGCCTGTGGACAAGTGTGAGTGTCAGGAGTTGCAAGCAGCGCACCTCTGGATCAAGCCAGGGTTTACAGAGACCGGATCTGTGAGACATTCGACTCAAACCCAATCTCCACTCCGGACACCCTGGACACGCCTTGTAGGATGCATGATAGTAATAGTGGCAGGGAGGCCAAGCCAAATCCCCGAGTCTAGTCCCGCCGTGAGGGCATCATCGACGAGGACTACCCTTCCGAGATCTGGAACGGCTGGAAGCGCGTTCAGTGCCAGGCGCCTTTGCGGGGCTCTGGTGGTTCATGGAAAAAAAGGGCAGAGCACCGCAGACGCTGGCACGTTGTGATCTGAGACATCCTGGAAGCCGCGTCAGGAAGTGAACAACGGCCGTCTGGCCGGGCCCTTTCGACTTCCATGGCATGGGCGTTTAGTGTTTGTTGGACCCTGAATGTCTCCAGAAGGTTCCGTCACCTAGACGGAAAGGCTCGCACACTTACAGGAGGCGCAGAGAGGTGCAGCGTTGAGTACGTACTGTTCTCTCACACGTTTATGCTGGGATTCTCCAGCTTGTCGGATCTGTGCCTGTTGGATCAATCGGACGCCATGTATGAAAGCGAAAGCCATACAAAGAGACCAAGGCCATGATGGCCATCACCGGCCTGATCGCGCAGGAGAAGTGCTGTGCTTTTTGACCCGCCTCTAACTTCTGCACCCCCTGAGCCTTCAACGCCTGAATCGGAAAGCGCAAGAGTCGCCAACAGCCTGCGCTGCGCTAGGTCCTAGGTGTCTTCTGGCCCGGGTTTCCAGCTTTTGATTTGGTCACGAAGGTGTCAGTGAAAGTACAAAATTAAAAGCCAAAAGCCGAGTCCGTCAGCCATGGACTTCTTAGAGTAAACAGCTGTTAGGCCGGCCTCAAGGATAGCACAGAAATGCAGTAATTTAGGAACAGTAGGAATTCGAATGGGATTTCGGATTGGGCTTTTCATAGGGGTAGGTTTCGGAATGCGATTTAAATAGGCACTAGATTCAACTAGAATGTGAATTCCCGGAGGAGTCGGATTTAGCAATTGGATTTAAGATGATTTAAGTATACTTGGAAACGCCGCCTACATTGGCCTACATGCTCGTCAGTATGTAATACCCAGCGACGCGAGTGGCGACGGAAAGACGCCGCTGCGACGTAAGGACACCCCGCGCCCACCCGCCCCGCCCCGCCCTCTCGTTGCACCCCGAGGAATGAGCAGGAACAGAAATAGGAAACGCAGGAATTCAATGCCCCCCTCGCCCATCCCCTGCGGCGCCCTCCGCTCTGCGGAGAGCCTTAAAGGGCGATGCCCAGAGCACCGTGCTTTCTGCATGTTCCGTTTATGCCGCTCTGCTTTTGTAAGCCGACCGTCTTTGGAATGAACATATCGTCCAACACGTGTAGCGGATGTGCTTATGTTGTGAATTCCACTGTAGTTCGAACCGTCGTGCATTGATTGAGACTGTCTTGTTGAGCTACGGATGACATCGTACTTGGATGCCAGCGCATGAGGGGCATATGGATGTATTGAGCTCCGAGAAATCATCATTATCATCATGATCATCACCATCGCCATTATCGTAAATATATTCATGGTCGTTGTCATGATCATGTCCATGGTCATCAGCATCATCAGCATCATCAGCATCATCAGCATCAGCATTAGCGGCAATAACATGATCATTCCTTTGTTCCAAAATTCAGCAGAGTGGTAGCGACGATCAAATGCACTCATCAGCCCGAAGGGAGAGACTCACCTCAGGACGTCGTGACTGGTGACTACTTTGAGGGTGTTGGCGCTTTGCCTGAATATGGGTTCAGTCTCAGGACATGACTGCAAACATGCGCATTTTACAACATCGTGAGAGTGATGAGCACAGTCACCGGCGTAATGGCTTTGCGGCGAGAAACATGACAAAGGTGTGGAGCGTTTGAGGTCCCGTTAGCATCCTTCCAGGGATGAACTCTGCTCTGAGGCAAGAGGGATTAGCACAGAGTTCGTCATGTTTCTGTTCATTTACGGCGTATCGTTACTCTTTGCAATACTATAGTTATAATAAGGAAGCCCCCAAACAAGTATAGGTAATTATTTAGGCTCCTACATCCTCAGTCATCCTTGAACCTCGCAGTCGGCATCTTTTTTGCATAGACTTCGGCGAGTTCGAAGCACATCCTCTACCTCTAGAAGCCAAAGTGTCACTCTTTGATGCTTACTCATCCAGCTGACCTCTGCCGGTCAGATTGTAGAAGTTAGACCCTTGAGCTGTACATCCAGGCGGAATTGGAGAATGAGACGCATGCAAGTGTTGGAAGAGAGCCCTCTGTCAACATCAGAATCGATATGCGGGGTTTTTCGTTTCGAGAGCCCAAGTGCGCGGCGGAAACCTCCCATCTCTTTTGGAAGCCTCGCCCTGAAGCATAACAGACCCTCTGAAGTGCGAACCGGCCGCTTCAATGCACCCGCCCTATTCACCACAAACCCCTGAAGCCCCTTAAAGCCCTAAGCAAGGCAAGCTGTGCTTCGGCTCAGATCTCTGCAAGGCAGTGCCCCCGGGATCTTGGTGTCGGCCGTAAGTTGGGTTTTAGGCACCTGGATGCTTGGGATTTGGGCTGTGGGCTGAACCCCAAACTCCCTGACCCGAGCCAAGTGAATGTCTCGGGGTTTAGCGTCGAACGCAGGCGTTCTGCGAGCCCCGCTCATCCCTTGTTTGTGGCCTGTGCGTGTTTAGGACACGATGTCCTACGAAGAGGTGGCAGCGGCGTTGGTTGCCACGGGCTTAGCGCACCCGGAATTGATTTGGAGCATGTCGCCTGCAGTGCTACGTACGAGTTGATGTCTCAACCCTGCGCCCCTGTAAATTTGCTGTACGAGCAACCCGACAAATCGCCAACCGTGGCGGAGTTGGTTAGGACTTTCCTGACGATGTTCGGAGACCAATGCTGTAGGCCAGGTCAGATCAGCATTCGAGGCGTTGTCATGCCTTGTCGTCGTCGTCGTCGTCGTCGTCGTCACTATGATGCAGAATCAAGTCGTTCTCAGTCGCCTGTTTCGTTGCCACCCCCATCCGCAGGGTCTTCGTGGAGGTCATCACCAGTACCATCACCGTCTCACCGTGACGGTCAGCAATGTCAGCCCATGTCCATCTTCATGGCGCAAGGAAGCAGACATGGGTCTTTGTAATGATCTTCCCTTCTGTCCACACCGTGCCGCTGCCCACGGAATCCCGTCTTCGGGCTATTTATTCAGTTTTATTCTGACATCCCCCAGGCTGAACCTTAGATGTCGTAGGCCCTTCAGGCCTGAGCCTGAGCATGCTCTTAAGACCTGCTGGCGCCTGCCAAGAACCTGCCACCGCCCCTCCCCGGCACTGGCAACCTCTGCCTGGCACTCGGAGCTCGGAGCCATCGCTTGGGGGTGAAAGGCTCCGGTTCTCGGGAAGAGCTGGGTGCTTTGGGTACTTGAGATGCAGTGTTCCGGGTTTCAAGTGGGGTGTCGCGATGCTTTTCGGGCTCCAAAGGAACAGGATGTAACAAGGGCGAGTCTATGGCGTGGGCGTAGCAGCCGGGGGTGTTGATTCTGCATGTCCTTTATGCCAAACAGCTTCTTCTGGTTTGGCGAGAAAGTGTGCTTTGCTTGGATACTGGTATCTACCGTCACGGCATGTCGGAGACTTGTGGCTTGCGGGGCTTCGGCCAAGCGACCGAGCGGCTGAGCGAACCCTCGCCACTAAGGAGGAGAGCCGGGTAGCAGGAAAGGCGCTCAGAGTGCGTAGCGAGCAGACATCGAAGGAATGAGCCCCCCCATCATCCTGCGGCCTCAAGGGCCTCAGATATATTTAGGGCCTAGGACTCGTGCCAGTCCCTATCGTTCGGAGCACTCAGATCGAGGGCGTGCTTGCAATCACTCGGACAAGTTAAGAACACCTTTCGGGGACGGGGCCTTCCATGTCTGCTCTCTTAGAGAGCTCCCCCTCACGCCAAGAGGTGAGCAATTTGAAAGCAGCCGCTCTGCAGGACCAATGACCTCACCCCTCAAGCCCTCAACCCACTCTAAGCCCAGACCCTCCCAAGCTCCATATCCCCTCGGGGTTCTATGGAAGGGGGGGCTGCCTTGAAGAACCGTGGCCAGAGAAATTTTTGAAGAGCCCTAGTTCCAGGCAGCTTTTATCCGAAGATTCTGCACACCCGAAAGGGTGAATGCTTTTGGCCCAAAAGAATCATGGTTCTGCGCAGTTTCTCAGCCTTTTGCCTCTCATCCCAGCACCAGTCCCGGGCCAGCACGACGGCTTGTTTTGAGTGTGCCGTCCAGAGTTTGAACATACATGTGAGCCGCTCAACTTAAGGACGTAATGCTACAAGCTATCGGAAGCTTCTGCGTTTCGGAACTCAGGGTGAACTCAGCTCCCTGCACTCGATGCGGCGCGCTGCGCTGAACATTTTACCGATTGGAATCCTAGAGCAACTCCCTGTGTTCTTGGAGCAGATAATGCAGGGCCCTACCTTCATCGCTGCCACTGGACTGGAAGAGGTCAGGTTGTGTGGCATACCTTGCTACAATCAAAATCAAACGTGGATGCCAGACACACCAGCATCTTGCGAATTGTTGAGTGTGCGTGTTGCAAATGCTCAGGAGGTTGAGCATATGCCCCTGCATCTTGACAGTTTAATGTGGATGACCCTTTCAACAATGCTCCGACGCCGCAGCTCGTGTGAGCACTCGAGGGCGTTGCCGCCCTATCAGGACGAGCCCATCTCTGAGCACATCACTCTGTGACTCCTAGTAGGTCCTAGCCTGAAGCCCAATGTTGCTGAATTCCCAAGTCCAGTAGTAGTAGCAGAAGTGGTAGCAGCAGTAGCCGTCAACAACAACATGTTGATCAATCATGGGCCTCCCCATCATCTCCCCCTAGCCGTCGGCCCTAGATCCATCCACGTATGCGTGCTGTGGCCACTCTAAATAGTAGTCTGGTACTTTTATCGTTACTCTTGACACCCTAACCACAAGTCTAAAATCCAGCTACCATGCAGCTTCAACTCAAAGAGCCAGTGGCGACATGCAAAATGGAAGCCATGGCAGCTGGATTCCGGCCATCACACTCAGCTCGGAAGCCCAGATTCTTACCGCAGCCTTAGTCACGCTCGGAGCTCTGGTGTCAATCCATCATCCTTGGGCCAGCTTGATCTGCGTGGCATGCCTGCACAGTGGTGGTTCCGCATCCCTTCACCTTCTAAGCGACAGACATAGCCAGTGCATCAAAGCTGTGAGGCAGTCCAAAGTCAGCAGAAACCCCGAAGATTGAGCCCTGCGCTTTTGGTGGCAGGCACTATCCGGGATGCCATACGGCTCCCACCGGACCGGCTGCGGGATGGGACACACACAGAGAGCACGCTACACGGATGTTCGCGCACCTATACACATGTTTCCAACCCTGAAATGACTGGCCCGGGCGACCGTGAGCTTGTCGTTCTTTGGCTGGATGTAGAACATGACATTCCACCGCACTTTTCGTGAATTGGGTCCGGTCCACCACTTGCAGCTTGCAGGTACAAGAGTTTCCGTGCATGAATACCCACGGCTTAGTTGGCGTGGCAGGGTATTCACTGCCACGCCTTACGCCTCCTGCATGTATATATACTTAACGACCAAGTAGAAACTCCTCATGTGAAACAGCCAAAGCTTCATGAGCACATCCGAAAATCATATCCAACCTAACGAACAGACAAAAGATGCACGAGTGTATAGCAGTAGTCACAACACACTGGGTGTTCAGAAACAAGAGAATTGTTGGCTGTTAAGGGACATCAGGTTGGATGACAGGAGACGTAAGCAAAGGAATTGTGCCGCAGTATGTCGCGTACTCGCATCTGGGCTGATACTGTTCCAGTTCAGGTGCTCGTCAATGTCAATTTAAGTGGTACTTGGCATGAAGACGCTCTTGTGGATGCATATATGCATGATGCATTGTGAGCTATGCCAACTCGGATGCCAGAGCGTCTTCACTACATACACGTATCGGCACTTTCCTCTGTTGTTCAACATTTTTGCCTATCGTCGTTGTTGAAGCAGTGTCGTGGTTATGTTATGTCCTTCCTGTTCGATTGCCCTTGACTCTCAAAAGGCTCGTGCATGGTTTTCTTGATTCAATTCTGGTCAACCGCATTTGTTGATCGGAATGTTGGATTCCTTCATCTATCGTGTGTTTGGTTGTTGATCTTCCACTAACGAAAGTAGCAGTTGCTTCATCTTGGCACCCAGCTACGGACAGACATGTCAGAAGCGAACACAGGCAAGACGTGCAGCGACGACTTATTGCAGAACGCAGTCATTAAAGAGCGTATCACGACCTCAGCAGCATGCCGTTTGGCCTGGCCATTAGCACGAAGCGTTCGCGCGGAAGTTAGACGCCCGCAGCTTCGACCGGACCTCCTGCAGGAGCAGCGCACCGAGGAGTTCGATGCCCAGAATCCATGGTCCAAGGGTTGATGAGGATAGTGCATGTGGGCTGGTGGGCTAAGACTTCCGGAGACAGCTGAAGTGCTTTCACGCCCAGACTAAGGGCCACTCACAGAGGCTTGGGCGAATGACATGCCTGGGGTCAGTCTGAGGCAGATAGACGCCATCCTCTCCTTTGTCCAGGATGTGTCCGGGCCTTGGCACGTTCTGATTCCGATATATTCCGATCAGCATTCCAAGCCATACATACATGATTCTAGTGTGGGTAGAGGGGTTGTGGGCACGAATCAACGGGTTGCCACATGAGGTTGGATCGCATAGTGAAGAGTAAGCGCATAGACCCTTGGGAGGAAGCGGGGGTTGCCTATATGTCTATGTACTTTTCTACACGTACATCTTGTTAGTGTTGATGATGTCAAAGACTTACTTTCCGACTGCAGCATCAAAGGACATCTCGAACTGGATAATGCTTCGGAAGCTCCATAAACCTCAAGAGTCGAACCAAAGACTGCGAGTATCAGCTGCTTTTGTCAAAGTCCGCAGCATACTCCCAGGCCGAAAACCATGACGCCGTAAGCCCCAGCCCCGAACAGACTCAAGCTCCACCAGTCCAAGACGCCATGACCCGCCGAGCTCTTTCTCTTCTTTGGACGCAGAGCCCCATGGAGCCCAACATCAAAACGCTAGCACCCCAAAAATCTGAAGCCTTACACCCTCAACCCTAAACCCTANNCCCCCCCCCCCGAAAAAAAAAAAATAGAAAACCCTCAAGCCTTAAGGCCCGGCATCTGTTTACTTCCTCCGGGGTTTTTTCGGTCCAGGACCTTCTTCACAGAGCTGCCGCGCACGCAGCAGCGCGCCCTGTGCAAGGCGAGTACGTGGGCCTGGGTCATGACTACCTCTGTAAGCATCGTCATTGCCGTGTTTACCATAATTATTGCTAATGCTATACTGCTAGCTATTATATTATATATTGCTATGAATACAACCATGGCCGATCTTAAACTCTTCTTGTTATCATCACCACTTGTATGCGTTATCAACACTCCTGTTGAGTTGCTAGTGGTGTCATCACGCTACAGTTGTTCTATGTCTAGTCATTATGCATGGTTCGTAGCACTGTTACCATGATCGGCGGCTGTCGTGGGTTCTTCGAAGCACCCGTCTGGCTGCAAGACTGGTATAGATCTGGGTTCCAGGCCCTACGGTTTTTTGACCCTGAGGTCTATAAGCTGTAAGTGTGAATCTGTAAGTTACATGCAGGTGATGAGCATGGAGGTCTTCAAGAGCAAGGAGAAGGCCTCTTTGTGCGACGTTCGAACATGAGGTTTTTTTTTTTGGGGGGGGGCGAGCTTCGGGCTCACCTGGTCTGCATCGCAAGGCCGTCAGAAGATGTTTCGGTCTGAATTCTCAAGCAGGTGTTCGACTTGGGCGACCACGGCGACAAGCCAAGTCCTCAGATCTGGAGACTTCTGGAAAAGCTTAGACTTGGTCTTGGTCTTTACGGGCTTCGTAGGGCATGCAGGGAGCAGGTCTAACAGAGGGCAAATCTTGGAGCTGGTTTTCTTGCAAATACAGGCTTGTGGACCGTCGACCTGTTCCAGCCCTTCAGCTCCTGCAAGTTTCATTGGACTAAGGGACAGGACTTCTGCGGCCTGCCCGACTTTAACGCCCTTTAGGGCGAGGTTGCTAACCTCAACCCTGCCCCTGAGTGTTCCGGCGTCTGCGTCTGAAGTTCAACCACCAGCTTTGCGGCCGCGTTTGGCCCAATGCAGTTTCTCGGAGACGGTTCCCGAGCATCAGCACCAACCTGATGGCCCAAGGTACTACATCATTCTCACGGGAGCGGTGATAGCGCTGGCCTGAGACAACTTCTTCGTGGGTGGTGGTACGGGGCACGCGGGATTGAAACAAAAGTTTAGCTTGCGCTGAGCTTGAGTTGATGTGAGTGGCGGATTTCCAGCTCCGGCAATTTCGCGCCAATCCTTGGCGAAGATTGCCACCAACCAGCCTCGAAACTTGCAAGCACAAGCACTCAACATCTTCAATGAGATGCTCCGGCCATCCTCGAGGTTGAGGTACATGCGCCCCTCCTCCTCGCTGAAAAGCTCTAAGACTGGAAATCAGTGATCGTTCCTACACCGATGCATTGAGGGGTCCCTCTCCGATTGTCTATGAGACCATGGGTGGAGCTTTTGAAGAGTGGTCGAATACAGTAGCCGTGGCGCTTCTTGAGTGCCAGGGTGGGTGGGAATTCAGAGCCCTAGCCCCAAATCCTGCCAATGCAAGGCCGGGTCAAGCCAATGATGCATGCACCAGGACAAGTTGTCAGCGAGAATTGTGAGCCAAACAGTTGGAATGCATGCTCAGGTGCAGACGCCGGCGATCGTCTCTCCCAGCCCGCCGCGTGCCAGCTTTCGAGTGTAGACTTTCGGGGTTCTTGAAATATCGACGGTACCATGGCCGCAGACGGTAATTCATGATTAAACTAATTGAGTTTTTCCTGGGCACACCTTCTTGGCGGATTGGTGTGGGATTCGTTGCAGTGCCGGATCTGGCATGGTCGGGTTCAATTTGAGGACTCCGGGCTGTTTCGTGCCGATGATATATTTCGATGTAGGTCAGCGCGCAGATTCGTCGGTGTCGGACGGTGAAGGAGCTGCGCATCTCTTATTTATAGCTATTCCTGTGACAACATCGAGACCTTGGATCGAGGCGAAGTCGTAGCTCTGAGGCTCTGGAAGAATCAGCCGGCGAAATCCCCGGAGGGCGAGCTGGAGACCATCGCTCAGCTGCGCCTCGCCTGCAAACGGGCTGAGCCGCCACTGGAGACGGGATCCAAGTTTTCGACTCAGGCCTCCACTTCACGTTTTGCAGCTTAGGGCACATCGATTCCGGCTTCGTTATCGGATCACTTGCATGAGGGTGTGTTGCAGGGCGGTGCAACCTCGCTTGCTTTGGGCAGAGCTCACATCCCAATCTAAGGACCAACAGGCTTCCCAGTGAAAGTGTAGATTCTAGCCAGGCGCCCTTGCCTTAGGTAATTCTCTCCGGTCTGTGGCTTTGTTGCTTCCGGTCCCTCAATCTCAGAGAGTCTCCAGACCTCGCCCAGGCAGGAGGGGCAGGGCTTCGGGGACCGCCCCTCAGCCGTCGCTCTGTGAGAATCGCCCTCAAGCCGTAGAGCAAGAGCTTCTGCTTCACGTGGTCTGGCTTCTACTGTGTTGAACTGTAGTTTCGGTCGTTCAGAGTGTTTCAGCCTCTGGGAAAGCGTTGAGACGTTCATCTGACTCCCATGGCAGAGCCTAGACATACGAAGCCCTACAGCTATCACCTTTAAGCCCTAAAGAGATCTCGAGCTGCTTGCAGGACCTCGCGCTGCAAGAGGGGCAGTCGGAGCGGCATGCCACGATCCAGGCCGTGCAGGCGCCGGCGGGGATTTCGGCTTGGAGCATCGGGCTCAGGGCTTAGGGCTTGCTTCGGCCAGGGGCCCAGGGAAAAAAGGGTGGAGAGGCTTGGGGCTTGAAAGATCAAGGTTTGCTTTTGGAGGTCCTGAGCTTGCGGCGCAGGCATTTCGAGTTCGGCACGCAAGTTGGAGTTCCGTTTTCGGGGGGCACAGTCCGCATTGCAGTTGTTCTGGTGACTTTAAGCATCGTGTTGAGGGTCTGGAAGCAGGAGATGTTGCCTGGAGACTTCAAGCAGATTCCCTCAGACCCCGTTCTTTGTTTTAGGAGTCCGGAACCATAGAGCCCTGAACACTATAAACCTGAGACCCAGATTGGGGAGCCGGGTCTCAACGAGATGCGAAGTGCCCGCAGCCACTGGCTGAGGAGGAGCCATAGTGTGAGAAAGGCAGAGAGGTCGTGAGCATGAAAATGCAGGGCTCCGGCACAGGCACGTTTTCAATTGCCATTGCCCGGACCACGCCAGTGAAAGACCTACCTAAGGCCTCACGGTCGCTCTCTGCTTTTCTCTTGAAGATTTCTTCCGAGGATCGCCATCCTTCGTGCCGAGATGAAGCCGCCTCCCACAGCCAGAGCTTATTTGAACTGACCAGATCCTCAGACCCTGAGCCTGAACCCATTGCCTTGAGTTTCGATTCGGCGCCGAAGTCGAGCCTCGGAAGGAGCGGCCCAAAGGGCCACGTCCTGCCAGGGAACTGTGAGCAAGCTGTTTGCTGTTGTGCTGCTGCCGGGGTGGGGTGCTTTCGAGAAGTCCCCAAGCACCCGAACCCTGAACACTTTCAAGTGAGGCTGCCAGTCTCGGTCCCAGGTCCCAGTTGAAAAAACCCTACAGGCCGCAAGCCTCTCCCCACAGTGGATGCGAAAGCACCTTGGTCACCCTGCAGCATCCATGCCCAACAGTCAGTTTTGATGCCCCACTTTCCCCAGGAGATTGAGCTCTTGGACTGCACCAGGGCTTCCGCTTTTCCTGCTTTGGTGGCAAACGTTCTGGTGTCTGGGGTTTAAGCTTGACTGCTCAGAACCGCTTGATGAAGGAACTCCAAGACTGTGCAAACCCAGGGACAATAACACCAGCTGTAACATGATGAGGAGTGGTAACAGTAAGGTCAAAAACCACGATAGTAGTACTTAGTAGTCATGATTCAATGGTATCAGGAGCTTCAACAAATCAGTGGTAGCTTAGTGGCAAAGGCTTTGTTGCATCAATTGTGCCTTGAGCGTCTCCTATCGGCTTGAACCATCAGTCACATGGTTTGTGGATAGACAACATAGAAGCCTGGAGCAGTAATCGTATAGCTACAATCTATAGCGGAAAACTCCTGTTGAAGTTGTTCGGCACCTTACCGACATTTTTCGAACTTTCAGCTACAAAAGACAAGCATAGCTGAGGGGCCCAGAGATTCCTGAGCTGCTGAGATGATGTGGTGATGTGGTGGTTTCTCAAGCTTACGGGTACCTTCTTTTGGGCTCCCTTTCTTGTTTCGTTGTGTCGGGTTTACCGATGGCTCTGCAACTCCCATGCAGCAGCGTGCTTGTAAGACCTCCGCGTCTGCACCTGGAGCTTCAGTAGGCAACATTTGCTCGTCGTGGCTCGAGGGGGTACTTCAAGGATCGGGGGACTTAGTGAGGGCTCTATGTACTTACCTCTACTTACAACCTTCGAGCCTCCAAGTAGTACGAGCAGCAATCCCCAACCTTCAGCGACGGGGTCGGTGTCCCAGGTACTCAGAGAAGTACCACGACGATGAGTTCGCAGCCAGACTGCTGAGTTTAGGGTCCACTTCCGGATTCTGGGTTCAGGAACCCCTTTCCGGCTGTCCTCTGTTTTCATTGAAGGCATCGGGCTCTGTTCTTGCATCTCTTTCGATGCTCGACAACAAGGGTTCCCTACAAAATAAAAAGGCAGACTCCTGACGACAAGGGCAGTGAGACGGCAACCTCTGATGTTAGGGAAGCCTGTGATCCCAGGGTCCTATAGCTAAGAGCTTTAGGAGGGACCCTTACTGGGGGGGGACCCTATTTTTTTTAGCCCTTTTTTTTTTTTTTT